>VXCM01005514.1:0-48272 GCA_014773175.1 Lucifuga dentata
GATGGAGGCAGATGATTCGCTGTGGTGACCCCTGAAGGGAAAGCCGAAAGGAAAAGAAGAAGATGTCATAATGTGATGTTAGGGTCTTTGAAGGGATAAAACTGTTAAAATACTTGGTGGTTGGTATTGCCTTATGATGATGATGATGATGATGATGATGATGATGATGGCTACTTAATAAAAACACCAGGGATGCAAGGATGAAGTCTGATACAATGGGCTGTCAGATGTCTTAAAGTGACTTGAAGCATTTTCACCAGCAGAGGGAGCTCACGCCTTGTAGAATTTCACACTGAACTTTGACCTTTGGTTCTGGAGTGGGAGTTTGCCTGGAGCTGTTTGGGAAGTCTTATGATTAGTTTAAAGTTGCAGCTGAATCCAGACTTCTTTACTTGTGGTGTAGGCTGGCTACATTGTTGAGCTGATCTGTGTTTGTGAAAGTGAATGCTGAAGGTAGATTAACTGGTTCCTCTGCAAACATGACAGCGAGAGCGCTGACTTGACTTTCATATGCTGTCTCCTTGGAAACACGGCTGATGTGAAATGCTGCTTTAGTCCTCAATGTCACTCACTCTGTAGATTATTACGATGAGCAAAACCACCCTTCCTCCCTGATATTACAGGTATTAACACAAAATGAATATTATATGGTTTATCTCTGTTGTAACTTAATGATTATATCATCAGATGCTAAGACTTCTGAGTTTAAACTCAATTTCTGGCCTGTACCATTTTGTTGAGGTGTTACGAAGACATGGCCAGAAACAAACAAAATAAAAACGAGTTATTTTGTGTATTGATAACTCTCTCCCTCTGCTGTAATTGAAACTGACCGATGTTAATAGATTTCCAACACTGTATGTGGGCTGTTTGGTGAAAGCAACTCTGAGCTCCTCAGGGAAATCATCCTTTGTACTGTATTATTTATGGCCTCAGTGAGACTTGACCCTTGAACCCTGGAAGTGTTGGTGTGTTGCTTTGAGTGTTTCTCGAGGCAGGACTGTAGTAGGTTGCTGAATTATCCAGTTTATTAATGTATGAAACTGTACATATATTCATCTATGTATGGAGAGAAAGGTGCACTGCACCTAAAAATAGACTAAAGTAAAACCTACAAAGTGACGGAACAATCAAAACAAACTCTAATGCGATTTAATGAAAGCAGCCATCTTTGGTTGACACAGTGATGAGACATTTACAAACTAAGTCCTCTTCAGATATATTAATATCTGAACCACAGAGATTCTTTTTTTTTTTTTTTCCCCCAAAATAGCATTTTAGAAATGATTGCAAATCTTAAAATAATTAAATGATTGATGAAGACTATTCAGGCTTGACTTTTTAGAGAGAAATATTTTCTTTCCAACTGGACAGCCAAGACTCTAATATGTGATACCAACAAAAACTAAATCCTGGAGCAAGTGCAGCCGCAGCAGAAATTTTTGGTCCTGTAGAATTTTTCTCTGAGGTTTCACAATCAAAGTAACGTTATTTTTACAGCATTATGAAACACTCTGACCTAGAAAATGTACCCTTATCTTCTTCAAAGAGATGCCTCAACTACTGTCACAGCATCCTCAAACTCAATTCAGTGTAAATGCTGCAGCCCCAGGCTGTACGCTAATGACATCAGCCTTTAACTCTTTAACTAATGTCAACAAACAAACAGACAGAGAGAGAGAGGGGGAGAGAGAGAGAGAGAATATCCTCTTTACGACTCTGCCAAGAAAGCTGAGTCATGCAACAAGAGGAAAAAAAAGCAGCACAAAATATTAAAAATGAATAAGATGGGATCATGTTTAAACATAATGTGCAAGAGGAGTGAGAAATATTAAAAAGCATCTGTCAAGTATCATCCAAGTTGTTGGCAGCAGATACGGGAGAAAGATGGTAATCTGACATAATAAAGCAGAGAGAGGGGGGGAGAGNGAGAGAGAGAGAGAGAGAGAGAGAGAGAGAGAGAGAGAGAGGCTTCACATGGAGAGGAGCAGGGAGAGGCTGAAGGAGTAATGTTTTTTTAACATGTGGATGTGAGGGGGCGGAGTGACCATGACGAGTATGAGGGGGTGATAACGTGGCAAAAGGTGGGAGAGGCTGTGTCACTGTGGCAGAGTTCAGACATACATTCAGACAGACAGACAGAAACAGAGTGCGAGAGTGAGAGGAGGAGGAGGAGGAGGAGGAGGTGCAGCAACAGGAGCCAGAGGAGCAGCAGGAGGAGTCGTGAGAAGACGGCAAATAAAACTCCACGCCCCTCTTTGCTGAGCATCCATTTACTAAGCAGCTGATGACTGCTTCACTTGGATGCTCAGAGACATGCTGAGGCTCCGCAGATCTGCTTTATAACAATCAAGCAGCAAAGGATCTCAACCTTGGTACAGTGGGAAAAGCTTTTCAGCACGCCTGGAGTGTTTCTGGAGAGGTTTACTGCATCTTTGCAAGACATGTCCACAGTGGATATATTTAACCTCAGATGGGAGGAGTATTGTGTGAGTAGGAGCTAGAGAATTTCACAGACTCATCCAAGTGATCAGCCACGGCATCGAGGAGTGGCCTAGATTCTCTCCTTCACTCTCTTTCCACTACTCCAGCCTGGGATTCTACAGGTTGTTCTAGCTTTGAGTTCAGCTTCAGCTTTAGGTTCAGCGGAGGAAAGAGTCAAACATGACCACCATGCAAAGGCTGTTGCAGCTGCCGGTGAACGCTGTCAACATTGTGAAGACGGTGCAGAGTCAAGTACAGGGCCACGAGGAGGACAAGAGCCCTGTGCTGAGCCCTGACAGCGGGCACCAGGCGTGGTACAGCGCCCTGCAGCCCGATGAGCTACGCCACCTCCGATCTGGGGGCACCGGAGGAGGAGGAGGAGGAGGAGGAGGAGGAGACCAGGAGGAACATGCACCACTGGAGGATGGTGGTGGTGGTGGTGCTATTCTCCAAAGTCAACCTTTGCGGTAGGACGTTGGAAGATTGTAGCTTTGTGTAATCTGTAGACAAAACATTTCCATTTCAAAGCATTTAGCTGCTTCTTTTCACAGTGGCTTACTTTAAGATTTCCAGCACGACAAGCAGCCAAGAGGAATCTTTTCCTAAAAACATGTGGAGCCCTGCTATGATCTGTAAAAATCTCTAGTTTTTTTTTTTTTTTTTTNTTTTTTTTTTTTTTTTTGGGTAGCAGGCCTTTCACAAAAACAAATATCTCTAACAACTATCTGTACTGGATTTTGAGGCCAATACAGAAATATATTTTAGAGTGAAATAATATCCTCTGGTAAGGATATATTTGTTTTTTTTTACTTAAACACATAGCATAAATATGTTTTGGCAAAGATCTGTAAAATTTTGTTGTTGCTGTTGGAGCAAACATATGAACTGACCAAGGCAGGATGTTTTACAGTCAAACAATAAACTTTATCTTAAACTTAACTGGAAATCCAATTATGAATAGCAATACAGTAAATAAAACACATATAAATCAAATATATTGAACTTAATTTAGGGTCATATGCAGCCTAAATAACAATTTTTTTTTTTTGTTTTTTGCATATCTGCCAACAAATACAGATAAGCACAAAGTTATTAATGTGCAATAAGTCAATATTGGCTGATTATATTGGTCTGCAGATTTATATTTTGGCTCTAATTGCAGATCAGAAATCAAATGTAATGTATCTACCAAAGCAGAGATCTCTATACCTTAAAACTAACGCTTAGTAGAAATAGGTTAAATTCATTACAGGTTTTTCTTGAGGCCAGTCACTGCACAATTTGGATTTTATTAGGTCATAGCTACAAATTAAATTAATTTTGCAGACTGACTTATGATGTTGTTGGTTTAAGCAGCTATATTTTACTGCTGTCACCAAGGAACAAGGAGAAACTCTCAAAGTCTGTGCTGAAAGTGTCAATTTATGTGAGACATAAAACTTCCTCAGACTTCACCATCGTCTGCTTCTGAAGGTTTTAGATGTTTTTTTTAGTGATTTTTAGTGCAGTCAGGCCGTGTTCTGTATGTGACAACTGGCATCATGTCGTTGATTCTGAAACTGAAGCACTGAACACCGGCCTGCATCTGTGGAGATGTTTCAGCTGCAGAGTCGTGCTTTGGTGTCGTGTAACCTGACCGCAGGTGGACTCTGTTGTACCACAGAGGGTTAAATAATTCAGAGCGGTTTGTGAATTCAGCTGTTGTTCAGTAGGACAAGAACAAATCCAGAGAAATAAGAGAACCTGCGATGGTGTAGAATTACCCCTGGTCCTATATATGCAGGGAACTATAAACCCTGTTACATGTTCATTCCTCCTGTAGATGCGACTTTATCCACGAGATAATTTATGGAAGTGATATTTACAGTTTGCAGCCTTGGATTAATTTGCTTGTTCCATTCATAACTCATCTAGAATTTATCTTTTGATTTATTTAGTCATTGAATCTTTATTTTAAGCCCCATATCAAAAGCCTTGATGAATAAAATATTAATAGACTAGGACTGCTTCTACTATGCCTCCTGCTAATAATTGTAATGTGCCTTATAATTAGCAAATTTCTGATGATTCCTTTAACAAAAGAGCTGTTATAGCAAAGGCTGACTGCTCACAGCTACATCTACAATAACAGCAATCCATTTTTAAAAGGGGACTTATGCTATTTATTATCATATCCTCTAATTTTTATAGTTTAATGTAACTGAGAGTATATTGAACGTTGTCACTGCAAAACTTCATGCATATAGAAATGCATTAGTAAACTAAACTAATCGGTCCTGAACTGACCTGAAAGCTTCATTTTTGATTAGTCCTTTATTTTCCAACTCTTTTGAATAAGAGCAGAATTTTAGCGAGACGGCCTTGAAGAGAGAGTACCCAAAACAATTTATTTTCATTTGTTATTTTTATTTTTTTTTTTTTGGTGCTGCATTACTGAGTAGAAGTGGATCAGTATTTATTTTTTCACATTATAAGCATTTTAGAATTTCAAAACAGACCCTCAAATGAAAACAAGAGCATGGAAATCAGTATAATATGCTTTAAAGGAGTATACCAGTGATTTTGCATGTTTAAGCCCAATCAATACTACCAACAATACTATTAGTGATGTTTTGCCTGGTAATACATATGTCCGAATGTAGAAGGAACAGTCATTTTCAATTTCTCAGTAAAATCCGTTTTTTCCTGGGACTATATTCCCATGCGGAGACATACATTTTCTTCCGTGCAGCTCTGTGGCGGGCTGGAACAAAAAATGTATTAGTTGTCATGTTCGCTGTGATGGATTACGTATCCAAAGCACATTTCAAGTCTGTACACGTTGATTTTTATAGCATAGTGGCATGAACTGAAACCAATGGCAGTCTGGAAGGTAGGAAAAACAAATCTAACATTTGCTACTCCAGTAGTATGTTTTGGAAAATAGTTTCCAGTGACGTAATGTGTATATGGGTTATATATCTTGGCCTCAAACATACAAAACCACTGGTATGCTCCTTTCAAAGATAAAACATTCATTTCACACAACTAAAACAGCTAAAAAAAAAAAACTACATTAACTGAAGTAAACAGAATATCAGAAACGCACAGACAACCAAACCAAATTCCTGGCTGCCATGCGAGAGAAAAATGCTGATGGTCTTAAACTGGCATGAAGGACAAGGGATGTTTCAGGGTTTAATAAAGAGACGTTCACATCTGGAGTCGAGGCCAGAGGATGTTTCCTTAAAACACAATTTCAAGGGAAGAAATCAACTAGTGGCACTTTCATTTTCTGCTGAAAATCAGCATTAAGGTTTACTTCCTCATCTTTTTGTCCAGGCTTGACGTCTTGCTACTCTAGGCAAGTTAACTTTGCATTTTCGTGGACTTAATTTTTAATTTGTTTTTGGGACACAGCCACATATTTTTTATCTGAGACAGCAGCTTTAGCTCGGCTCACCACTCAAATCCAAAAATAATAACCATTTATAGATTTGTTCGTGTTTTAATTTGGTGCTTTTTGATGAATTGAGGTTTTGAAGTTTCTGGACAATATTATTCTTGCATTGCGATTATTAACACTTGAGAGATTTTTGATGGAGGCCAAAGCAGAAAGCCTCTAAACAAACACACACACACACACACACTGTTGATGTCAGAGTCGTGATAACTCTGCTGTGTTCTGCAGCAGCCACCTCCTCATTGCTGCAAGCCTCCATTCACTGCTGTCATGCAATCACAACAGATAAAATTCATATTACACCACTCCAGAGGAAAAAAAAAAGTTTAAAGAGGGTCCAGTCAGAATAGGCAGCTTCGAGTGTTTAGGAGCACCCTGCATCCTTGTGCATTCACCGTATTGTTGCCTTGTAAACTGTGTGAGATCCACAGTCGTGTGCAGCATGAATCCCAGGCTGAATCTGCGTGTGTTTGCCGTGTTTTCTCTGCGCAGCGCCACAAAACTGAAATCTCCCAGTGGAAAACCAGCTGCAACAAAGGCACTGCAGGATGGCAGGAAATCACTTCATTTTACTGCATCCTTTGTTGCCTTGGAAACTAGTTAGGAGGAAATGTGCAGCTCTGCGGCTACTTAATCTCAGTGCCTGCTACCAACCCAACCCAGCCCAGACCCCTCCCCACCTCCAAACCACATCAGGTGTCTGAGCTCTGAGGAATCGTTGGATTGATCTTATTTGGTTTTCGTTGTTGAAAGTTTGGTAAAATGACACCAACACAGGCATTTCACATGGAAACTACTTTGTGAAGAAGTAAAGTCATTTTATCATAATAATCAGACATGAAGACACTGCGCTCTAATCTATTTAAAACTGTTGCTTCCCCTCTGGGATGCTAAGAATACTTGTTGCTGTAAAGGGACATGATATGACTTCTGCATGAAGAAATATCGCATTCTTTCTTAAAAAAAAAAAAAAAAAAANAAAAAAAAAAAAAAAAAAGCTAACTTTAGCTAGATATTGGTTTGGCTGAGTTTTATCATGTCACAATACACATTTGATTGGTTTTAATATAAGAAGTAAACAAGATGCAAACACAGTGTGTCTTTAGAAGATGTCTGTTGTTTCTGACATGTTTTTGACCCTGTTAGCATAGGCCCTTACGGCCAAACATCCTGGGAGGAAGGCTGATCACCGTTGAGGATACTTAGGCTTCAGATAGCTCACATAAGAGTCCTGAAAGTGCTCCTGACATGCCGTTACATGCCCAGCCTGGCGTAATACTGTCAAGCATTTTTAATAGGCATTAGCATAACAAGAAAAAGTTGAAACTGCACAAAATTTGTCATTAAAATCCAAAAAATTATGATGATAGTAATGTAAGCTCCACCAATCAAGCTACATTAAAGATGAAAATAAAACCAGCAGTGAAGCAGACAGCCAAAAGAACAGGAGGAACGTATCTACCTAGCTAGAAAGCTAGGCTATCCTCTGGTTATCCCATTATGCCATGAAAAACAAAGTATTCTGTGAAATCTGCTCTGCAGCTAAAGACATCCAAGTGCAACACCAACAGAACCAAGAATCTTATAAGGCTTTGCAAAAGATGGCTCAGTGTGCACAGCGGTGCTGCTGCAAGGGAAAGCACAAGGGCATCACTGTGTTTTCTGCATGTTAAAACCTTGCAAAGGTTTCAAAATATACCATAAACGGAAATCTGTTTAATATGTCCTCTTCTGGACCCCAAAACCCGCCGGCAGGTTTGAAAGGCATGTTTTATTTAAACAATCGCCAAAATTACACCATTTGTCATAGCCAGAAACTTTAAAAATCAAAATTATCGTTGGGTTTTCAAATTTCCGACGGGCCTTGAACTAACCATGTGTGCCTAACACTTCCGTAAGGAAACATAACCAAATCTAAGCTTAAAATAGTGATATTTCCTCAAAATCACTTTATTATAAATGTCTCATTTAAAAAATTTGCTAAAAATAAACCCTTTGTATAATCCAAATTCTGTAAAAAGCAACAAATTCTGCGTTTTTCGCCGCAACTAGCAAGCCTGGAGAGCCTCTGTTCTCTTTAACAGTCACGTGACAACAATTCAGTGAGTCATTGGCTGAATGCAGACTGCAGNCCTCTGTTCTCTTTAACAGTCACGTGACAACAATTCAGTGAGTCATTGGCTGAATGCAGACTGCAGCAGGCACACTGCCTATTGATTATAAAGATTATAGGTTGTAAAAATGTAAATAGTTCCATATGTATAGTCCCTTTATTTTTAATTTTTTTTTTTTTTCCCCCAGAATTGGTAACACTTGTGGGCACTGGGAAAAATGTTGTATATATAGATTACATCTTTTTTCAATTTTTTAAACTAAATTATCAAAGAAATTCAACTTATGTTTTTCTTCTTTTTTTATGATTTATGACATTATAACTGTGTTATACTGCACAAAGGACATTTTTGAGTTCTTCCTACATATAGCCATGATTGTGCTGCTTCCATAGAGATGCAGGACTTGCAGCTACAGTGAAAAATGAGCCCATAGTGAGTAAAAATGTGACAGGAGCAAAAACCACCCAGAAAGTGCTTGGGGTCCAGAGTTTATTTCAAACAAACTAAAAAATGTTAATGAAATTGCCATAAAGAGCCACTGAGGATAACAAAAGTTGCTTAAAACTTCTCATGAAGTGGAAGATAAAGGTTGAATCATTTCTGTGTATGATAATTGGCAGTAGATTGTAAAAATAGATTTACTTATATGAAAATGTCACGTGTTATTAGCTTACCGTTCAGCAGGCTGGTATCCTTACGTTGGCAGCCGCGGCGGCCGTGGCGTGGGCACGGAGCCGTTGTTGGCAGGTCTGACAGGAAGCGTCAGTTGTGTTTATGCGTATTTGTGTTGCAGCAGGGTGGAGATGTCTGCTCACATTCTGCTTCTGAAGTGTGAACTGCCCAGTCTGTCCCCATCTCTCAGACACGACGACGAACATGGCTGCAGATTACAGGATTAAAACAGGGTTATAACATGTAACAAGGTTATAGTAAACTGATATGCGAATACAGAAGAAAATGAATATGATTATGACTGAGTATTTTTTTTAGTCATGTTTTGGACATTTTCCATTTGCTTCAGGGACAGTCTTGTTCAGGTTTCATAAATGGCCTGGCTTTTATATATCTTTAATCTTTACTTTGTAAATTTAAAGGACCATATCAGTGAGTTTCCATGTTTAAGCCCAATGAATACTACCCATATACATGTTACTTTACTGCCAACTGTTTTACAAAACATTAAACTATATTTTAGTTTTTTGTGTTATTTTGACAAATACCTTAATCTTTCAGAATTAAATTTTCAGCTTACAATTCAATGTTTCTTCTGCAAACACTTTTGCACAATAGTAGAAGGCACAGATATTTTAATTTCTCTGTAAAGTCCTGGGATTCCCTGGTGCAGACATTTTCTATTGTGTAGCTGGATCAGTTAAATCCAGTAACTTCCGCAAAAACTAGTAACAGCACGTGGTTCGCTGTCACGGAATACCCGAAATTATGAAAATGATTGTAAAAATAATGGTAGCTTTGTGTTTTCTGTGTTGTTTACTGTCATGTTTCTTTTCCCTCAGACATGATGATTTGAAGGAGATGCTGGACAGCAACAAAGATTCTCTGAAGCTGGAGGCAATGAAGCGCATCGTGGCTGTGAGTATAAAGAATGTTTGCATGAGGATTTCAGCTGCTGATAACCTGATGAGCAGGAATGACCACATCAAGGGAACAACTTGGAAATCTTTACACAAAACTATTATATGCACAACTAAACATACATAATTTATTCTAAGAACCTTACAAAATCTATAATTGGCGCACACTGATTTAGGATTTGCGGTGTGTCTTTTCTCCGCAGATGATTGCCCGAGGTAAAAATGCATCAGATCTCTTTCCAGCTGTGGTGAAAAATGTGGCCTGTAAAAACATTGAGGTTTGTCAGGGATCTTTTTCTTAATGCTTTACGTGGTAAAATCTTGTCCTTCTGTATTTGTAATCTAGTCATTACCTTATCACATTTTTACCAGCCCTTTGGCTTTTGTTGTTATCTTATCTGCACAACTTTTCACTTTGCTTCTCCTCTTTTTTGTCTTTTATCTCTGTGCTGTATCGTTTTAATTCTGTTTTATCAGTGAAAATAAACTCAGCTCTCACTCCTCCTCCTCCTCCTCCTTCCTCCAGGTGAAGAAGCTGGTCTATGTTTACTTGGTGCGTTATGCTGAGGAGCAGCAGGATCTCGCTCTGCTCTCCATTTCCACCTTTCAGCGAGGGCTGAAGGTACAGCAGAAACTGTCATCTTAACTTTTCCTGTCACCATTCCTTCCCGTTTTGACTTTTACTGAGTTAACATCATTATGAATGTCTTGGAATGCTAAAATGTCTATTGTTGTCCTTTACGGTCTTATATAATGTCTTTGAAGAAGCTAATTTGAAGGTAGTAACGATCTTTTTCATGTCTCTTGAGCTATACAACTCAAAATAAAAGAACAATGCATACACTGCAATATGGCCATTTATATCATATCTAAATTACAACATACCGAAAATCATCTAGAAAGGGATTCATTAAGCTCATACCTCCACCAAGGCAGAACAATCCTAGACAAAATTGGTCTGGTCTAATAATATACTGGACTAAAGAGAAAGAAACAGCTAGAATATCATATTTTTCTCTGTAGCTGTTAAGGATACCCAGAAACTATAATGAATCAGCACCAGTTTTATGTTTCTGCCCTATTTGTTATTATACAGCAATTCCATCCATTAATCCCTGTCCAAGCAGATAGTTTAGATCACCAGATCTGAATCCTCATCTGGACCTGGACCAAATTGCACCCATTGATAGTGTATCATGGGCTAAATAAGCCTGATATTTTTTAAATTGAGATTGGTCTATTACTTTTGAACAAAACAGTGCCATCTCTTAAGGTTAATAAACCATTAAAAAAAAAAATATCTGGATCCACACCTTAATCTGGAGCTGCACCAAAATTTAATAACTGAGTCCAAACAAGAATGAATATAATAAACTTGTATGGCGGTCAGTTGAGTTGCAGAAACATAAATGATTAAAATGTGTGAAAGCAGTTTCTTTTAAGTTTTTCTGAGCAGTTTATTTTGGAGAAATCGACAAAACAGATGAAAGGTTTTAAATTAGGTCAGGGAAAGAGACACAAATTATGTTTAATTTTGGATTGAAGTCCACTCGAGTGGTTTTTTTTTCTAGATAATAAACACGTGCCTTCATAGATTAAACCAAACCAGTAACATATAATTCTTGCTCTTTGCAGGATCCTAACCAGCTGATCCGGGCCAGCGCTCTGCGAGTTCTCTCCAGCATCCGAGTCACCATCATCGTCCCTATAATGATGCTGGCCATCAAAGAAGCTGCGTCAGACATGTCTCCTTACGTCAGGAAGACTGCCGCACATGCAATTCCTAAACTCTACAGGTACCCAATCAAACCTTTTCACCTCGCAGGATATAAAAACAAAATACTGTTTAATCATGACTTCCTGTTGTGGGTTTAAACACAACATGGTGATGTTTTTATAGTATTTCATTGATTTGCTACTAGAAGTAGTTGAAGTTTTAGATATTTTGTGGTCAGAAAGGGCATTTGTAGTACAACATAAAGGCATGATCGTTAATATATGAAATCCTTTTGCAGACCACTAGAGGATCTAAGTATATCAGTGTTGCAGTAAAATATATTTGTTTTGGGATTTTGAGAGTAATTTTTAACTGCAGTTGATCTTCAGCTTCTGCTCTAACATTTATTTTATCACAACATTTGAAGTTTCATGTATTTGTTTTTTCCCATGTCTGCCCTCAGTTTGGATCCTGAACAGAAAGACCAGCTGATAGAAGTCATAGAGAAACTCCTCGCTGACAAAACCACGGTGAGAGTTTTGCACAGTTCACTACCAACGTTGCTCCAATAACAGATTATTCAAGACAGAGAAATGCTCACAATTACGAAATATGTTCATACACTATACCAAGTTAAAGTCAGTGGGGGTAATTCATGAAACATAGTGCCAGATTTCACATGTTGGTAAGGGTAAAAAGCGTATTGCAACCAGGTTCCCGCATAAATGGCTGTTACCGGCCTCTTTTATTGTTTGCCTTAAAGGACAGTACTGGTGATTTTGCATGTTTAATCCCAATAAATCAGAATCAGAATGCCTTTGTCATTGCATAGAATACAACAAAATTCGTAACAATCCTTGACGGTGCATTCATACATAATCAAACAAAGTGCGCAACCACATAAACAAGGAAGTAAAAAATTGTCTATTGGTAAAATGTAGATAAAAAGTTAAAAAAAATTATATATAAATATATAAAGTCTTCTAAATACTGCCCTCATTCTGACAACCATTTCCAACACACAAAACAATATTTTAACCAAATTTTAACCAATATTTTAACCAAATCCTCTAATTTTTCAAACTTAAATATTCAGCTGATACGCCCACCTTAAAAATTAAATTCTGCTGCTAACACAAATGTACAAATGCACAAATGTAGAATGGAAGGTCGTTTTTAATTTATCTGTAAAAGCTGTCTTCTCCTGGGAGACACACATCGTCTATATATCGTCTTCCGTGCATCATCTTCGACCAGTTAAATAAATAAATTTACTTAGAGAAAAAGATGTATTATTGATGATGCATGGATTACTTATCTGCACCTGTTCTATGTTTCTATGTGACTGATTGCTGGTTGTAGCTGGTTGCAGGAAGTGTTGTTATGGCCTTTGAGGAAGTGTGCCCGGAGCGTATCGACCTGATCCACAAGAACTACAGGAAGCTGTGTAACCTGCTGATCGACGTGGAGGAGTGGGGTCAGGTGGTCATCATCAACATGCTCACCCGCTACGCCAGGACACAGTTCCTCAACCCAAACATCAACGTGAGTGAGAAGCTGAAACAGAATCACTTGAGGCATCCCAAACAGAATTAAATACGCCATTATCATTATCAGTTTGTGATGTGATCTCTGGTCAGTGCCTCCAAAGTTGATCAGCTTTATCAGATAACAAACGCTGATTATTAATACTACATGCATTAGCTTAGCATAGCTTATACTGTGTGCACTGTCAGATAAAACAAGCTATATTTTGCTGCATTCATCATTGCTAATTTTCCTATGCATGAGACTGGAAGACAACATAAGCTATATTTTGCTGCAAAAGTTTTACAATATTTTAGTTTTTTTTTCACTAGAACTTATATTTTCTATGACTTATATTTTATTATATTACAATTTATATTTTGTTGAATTAAATGTAATCTAGAGATTTTCAGTTGAGTCACAGTGGTGGATCTGAAAATGTGTGTGTGTCATTGTTCCTCTAAGGCACTTGCCAGTTTGGTGATGGTATTTTTGGATTTATCAGCTTTTCTGAAACATGTCAACTTTATTTCTCATAAGCGACAAGTAAAAAAAAAAAAAAATCTGTAGGGACCGGTGTAAATGTGTTGATTTCTCAGTATGCTTGGTGGAAAATTGGTACAGCCAAATTCACACTACATGCTTAAGAGGTGATGATGACTAGTGTTGCTGCTTTGCAACAAATATATTTGTAGGCAAATTAACATCTGGTGACTTCTAGAAACTTTTAAAGCACCCAAGAACTACTTTTTTGCTTGGAGGAGAGTTGGTGATGCTGTCACGCTCTTTCAGTCTGTTAATACAACCCACTGTTACGTTTAATTCCCACTGCTTTTGCAGGAGTCCCTGCTGGAAGAAGGAGGAGGAGCTGAGGACAAGACATTCTATGGCTCAGATGATGATGATGATGAGGAAGATGATGAAGAGAAGGAGAAGAAAGCCGAGGCTGCTGCCATGGCTAAGAGGAAGCCGTACGTGATGGATCCAGACCACCGCCTCTTGCTGAGGAACACCAAGCCGCTCCTGCAGAGCCGCAACGCAGCGGTGAGCACTTACAGCTCTTTAACCAGAGGTGGGACCAAGTCATTGTTAATAAGTCTCAAGTCTTAGCACCCAAGTGTCAAGTCAAGACAGCCAAGTCACAAGTCAAGACTAACAACTCCATGTAAAGTTATAAGTCCTGAAACAAAGTCATGATGTGCTTGATATTAAATTTAATGTCAGTGGTGTAGACTTGAGTCACATCATAACTTGACTTGGGCTCGTCACAAATTTTCGGACTTGAAACTAAACTTGACACAGTCAAAAAAGAATTGCAGTTCCACTTTGACATCAATGACTTGCCTCTCTTGACTTGGGACTTGAGTACCAAGACTTGTGTCTTACAAAATAATATCTCGGGCCCACATCTCATTAACCCTCTTTCTTTTTAATCAGTTATGGAGGTAGAACTCAGAAATCTGTCTATAATATTCTGCATCAGGCAGCATTTTGGCCTTTTTAATTCATCGTTCTGACCTTTGTTCAGCATTAATGCTGGACAGCATTCATCTGGCTGAAGTGTCCTTGAGCAAGACACTTAATCAGAGCTGACCTCTTGCTCTGAAGACAGGACAAGTGGTAATTTCAGTAAGGAAATGAGTGAAGTATGGAATGATGTTACTGCTGCTGTGTTTGGGACGGAGCTGGATTTTATGCTGCTGCAGTCATGCTGGTGTAACGGAACCACAACCTATTTCAGACTTAACGCTCTTAGTCAGGCAGCAGATGCTTTGCTTATCATTCATGCAGCACAGAAGCCTATCACTGTCCTCTGTAATTACTTTTCATGCACCTCATATTTGGCACCTACTAAGCGATTAATAAATGCTCCCTCTGCAACAATGTCACATCACGTCCAGCTTTTTAATATATCAGCTACAGCTTTCTTGAAAGCTAGACTACAGAAAAAATGCCACGTCAAAATGTACTATATCGCCTAAATATACAGTATAATGTGCAACATGGCCAATGCCAGTGATACATACTTAAGGACCATACCACCCATTTTGCATGTTTGACCCTATTTTCATACATGTAACATTACTGACAATCATTTCCCAAAGCATACTACTGGAACTGTGAATTAAAAATGTTTTTCCTACCTTCCAGACTGCCATTGGTTTCAGTTCATTCTGATATGCTATTAAAATCAACTTGTTGATACTTGAAATGTTCTTGGGATAGATAATCCATCATTGCCAACAAGATGTGCTTTCAGGTTTTTTAGAAGTTATGTAATTTTAGCATTTAAGTGCAATAAAAAGCATGGAGTGAATGTATGCCTCCACCGGGGAATATAGTCCCAAAAGAAGACCTGCATTTATGGGAAAATTTAAACGACCGTGACTTCATAATTTTGTCTAACTGTTAGCAGGTGAAACATTGATTTTTAAGGTGGGTGTATCGCTTGAATATTTGATTTTGAAAGATTAAGAGATTTTGCAAAATATCAGGAAAGCTGAAATACGGTTTTATCCTTTGGGAAATTATTGTCAGTGACCTTATGTGTATGAAAATTAAATATATTAGGCTCAAAACATGCAAAATGGGTGGTATGGTCCTTTAAGCAACATGAGCAGCTACTTTTCATGCTGGATTCACATGTGAACGGTGCACCATAGACAGAAAACTGGATGTTCTATTCTTTTCAAAGAGAGGAAGAAGGAAAACTCTGCTGTACCCAAAGGGAACGTGCCGTCAAAAGTAAAATTTTCCCAACTTTTTCTCTCTGTCACACACTCACACACATACAAATCCATGCACATTCCAGGTGGTGATGGCTGTGGCCCAGCTGTATTTCCATCTTGCCCCTAAAGCAGAGGTTGGGGTGATAGCCAAGGCCCTGGTCCGTCTCCTGAGGAGCCACAGGTGAGTCTTATGGTCTATACTCTGAAATTAATGCGTTGTTCTGATTGATGTACTATAGATTTTAGCAGCAGTGTATTCCAAAAGTAATCAAGCCAGCAGTTTCAGCCATCCTCTGAGAGAGACAGCAAGACTGGAAATGACAGAGCTGCGTTTATGAGAACCTCATTTCTACAGGAACAAAAAATATATACAACAAAAAATCAGTGAGCCAAGCAAACCCAGAGCAGAATGCCATAAAAGCAAATGCCGGTGAAACCGTGAAATGACTACAAGAAAATAATAAGTAAAGGTTGTAGAATAAATTTCAACAGCCCTGTGGCAGAAAGTGAAATAAACAGTGAGTCTGGTAAATATGAAAGCATAAAGCATAAGAAGTGATGGCTACATATAACAGGCCTGTCGGCTGCTGCTGAGCTGCAATGGATCATCGCCCAGCAGAGAGCAAACAGCAGCATTGCTCTTTGGAGAATTTGTCAGAAGTCCATCTATGTACGATATCTTTCATTAAGTGCTCATTAGTCTTATAGAGGCAACGGTGTCAGACTGCATCATCATCTGTCATCACTTTGGAAGTCTGTTGTAGAACCGAGAACAATTATTAGATATTTAATGAGTAAAACAGACAAATTAAGGATAAATATTTAGCAGAAAAAGCTGTCTGGAAAAGCTTCATGAGGGTTGCATGTAGGATATTTTTGTGCAGTTGATCTAGAATTTCCTTTATATTTTTGGCTCAGGGATTGGAATATTGACGTTTTGTTACCTCCGTCACTCCATTCCTCTTCCTCTTCATTTTTCATCCATCTCTTTTTTTTTCTGTCTCCTCCTGCAGCGAGGTCCAGTATGTTGTTCTTCAGAATGTGGCGACGATGACGATCAAGAGAAGGGTGAGCTACCACCTGCTGTTTACATTGTGTGTGTGTGTGTGTGTGTGAGAGAGAGAAAGAGAGAGAGAGAGGGATTCAAACACTGATGAGGTTTTTTCTTTCTCTGTTTCATAGGGGATGTTTGAACCTTATCTGAAGAGTTTCTACATTCGCTCGACAGACCCCACCCAGATCAAAGTCCTTAAGGTTCTATTCCATTCTACTCTATTGCAAGCATTACAAAAGTAAATTAATTAAAGGACCATACCGATGATTTTGCACGAGTAAGCCCAATAAATACTACTTGCATACATGTTAAGTTATTGTCAATTTCCAAACCTTTGGGCTCAAACATGCAAGATTTAAAAGATTAAATATGTATTTCATACAACTAAAATAGCCAAAAAAAAAAAAAAAAAANAAAAAAAAAAAAAAAAAACTACACTAACTAAAGTAAACAGGATATAAGAAGCACATGGACATAATCCAACCAAATTCATGGCTGCCTTTATGCAAGAGAACATGACTGATGTATTATAAAGCTGATTTTCGATCAGATCGAGTGATTATTGTTCTTCCTGACAACCCAGCGCCACCCTACAGGCTATAACTTGTACACAAGGACTCAGTTCATTAGATTTAAAAAGTGATATTTTTTCTTTCGCAGCTGGAGGTGCTGACAAATCTGGCCAATGAGACAAACATTTCCACCATCCTGAGAGAGTTTCAGGTAGAGTGAAAGTCACCTTGCACCATCAGTGAGCTCTCGCTGCCTTTTGACTGTACTGAGCCAATATTCTGTCTGGCAGACATACATTAAAAGCATGGACAAAGACTTTGTGGCTGCCACAATCCAAGCTATCGGCCGCTGTGCTACAAACATCGGTGAGGTGAGGGATACGTGTCTGAATNTTTTTTTTTTTTTTTTTTGGTTTTTGCTATTTTTCCTCAATTTAAGTGTAATATAATAGGGAATATGTGTTGAAAATATAGAATATGAAAATGCATCCAATAAAACAAACCCCAGTGATCCAAGTCTGTATCTGCCAGTAACAGACTGAATTTGTACTGTGCACCGCTCAGTAATTTAAATGAAGTAACTCAACCGTTGATGATGGGAAATGAAGAAGATATTCTCCCTTCAATCCTCGTCATTGCAGAGCTGGTGGTAGCAGAGTCGGTGGTGGTTATCAAGAAGCTGCTGCAGATGCAGCCGGAGAAGCACAGTGACATCATCAAACACATGGCGAAACTCACAGACAACATCCAGGTGAGTCTTTCTTTTTTTTNTTTTTTTTTTTTTGGAATGATTGTCCAGCACCTGTGGAAGATGCACATGAATTTTTTGTGTATTTGTGTTTTTAGGTACCGATGGCGCGGGCCAGCATCCTCTGGCTGATAGGGGAATACTGTGAGCACGTACCCAAGATTGCTCCGGACGTCCTGAGGAAGATGGCCAAGTCGTTCACTAATGAAGAAGATATCGTAAAGCTCCAAATCCTCAATTTGGCTGCCAAGCTCTATCTGACCAACTCCAAACAGGCATGTGCTTCATTAGTGCTAATAATTCTATTTAATAACAGTAAAGCAGGTTAGTTATGCCACCAATTATGTCATTTGCTGTTTAAGAGGTTAACTCCAACAAAAAATATCCACCAGTGGAATAAATGTGAGATTTCTCCTCATCATACACTTCTTCCATGTTCCTTCTCTTGTCCCCAGACCAAACTGCTGACTCAGTACGTCCTCAACCTGGCCAAGTACGACCAGAATTATGACATCCGTGACCGGGCGCGCTTCATTCGCCAGCTCATCGTGCCCACCGAGAAGAGTGGAGCCCTAAGCAAGTACGCTAAGAAACTGTTCCTTGCCCTGAAGCCTGCTCCGGTCCTCGAGTCTCCATTCAAAGGTAAAGGATCAAACCAATTAAATATGTAAAAATCTTAATGATTTGAAACTAAAGTCCCATTATATTTCTTCAGATAAGCCTGTGGAAACAGACGTGATCTGATTAGCCAGTAGGTAATCAAAGGAATTCCATAAGCTACTTTTGATGTTTGGACCCCAAATAAAATGGGAATTTAAGGAAATTACATCTAATCAATTACATAAATTGAATGAAATTCTATTGTCAGACTAAAATACCATTACTGTTCTACTGAAATAAGCAGCTTAAAGTGATCGATCTTGTAAATATCACAAAAACACTTAACCTCCTACAGGCTTAAAAGGTGTCTGTTAAAAAAAGATGAAGAACAGCAGCTTTGATCAGCATTCAGTGACAACAAATTCCAGTGGTGACATATTTTTACAGCAGGAAATAATCAACTTCTCCACTGTCCATTGCTGAAATGTAGAGCCTCGTTGCTCTCCATGGAGCTCCAAACTCCAAAGCTAACGCTGGAAGTAGCACATTGAAATGAAGATCGTTTTGAACTTTGCCTGCGTTTCTGATTCCTTTCTTGCGTGTGTCTTCAGATCGAGACCATTTCCAGTTGGGTTCGTTGTCCCACCTGCTAAATGCCAAGGCTGGCGGCTACCAGGAGTTGCCTGACTGGCCTGAAGCTGCCCCAGACCCCTCCGTGCGCAACGTGGAGGTGAAGGAGTCTGTGCGTGCAGTGGGAACAGTAACNCAGACCCCTCCGTGCGCAACGTGGAGGTGAAGGAGTCTGTGCGTGCAGTGGGAACAGTAACATTCAGAGACTCAGGGGCCTTGAGGGCCCCCAAAGGTGGAGGGGACTGAGGGTTGCTCCTGCTCCAGGGCAGTGCCTCAGAGGGGGTGTACAGTCACCAGGGCCTCACATACAGGATAACACTGACTCCAATATAATATTAAAAGACCATACTGGTGGTTTTACATATTTTAGCTCAATAAATACTACCTGCATACATGTTACATTACTCCAAACTGTTTTCCAAAACATAAAACATATTTTAGTTTTAGGTGTTGAATCAATTGACAGTTAATTTCAACAAAACCTTTAATAAAAGTCTTGTTGCTGTGATGGATTACATATCTCAGCATGTTTCAAGGCCCAGCACGTTGATTTTAATAGCATACTGGAATGAAATGAAATGAATGGTGTACTGGAAAGTAGAAAAAACAAAATTTACTGCTCCAGTAGTATGTTTTGGAAAATGGCTGGCAGTAATGTAACGTGTATGCAGGTTGGATTTATTGGGATTAAACATGCAAAATCAGCAGTATGGTCCTTTAATTCCTCTTTCACTGGCCATCTTTCACTCACTTACTGCTCATTAGCATAACTGCTCATCGCTATCATGCATCATTTTTTTTTGGGCTCCATTTACTTCCAGATGGTTGCTGCTTAAAAACTCTCGATGGAGCAGAATGAGTCAGAAAGGAGAAAAGAGGATTACTTTCTTATTAGCGACATTTTTAAACATCATGACCAGAGCACAAAAGACCTCTAAGTGAAAAATTATGACCCACCATGAAGCCGTCATGGTGTGGACCTCCTGCCCTCTCTGCTGCACTCGCATCTGTTTGGCAGCAACTCGCTCGCCCCGTCCAGGTGACTTCTCACCGCTGTTTGAGCCAATAGCACATGTGACGCAGAAAGGAACAGAAAACGCGATGTCTGTAAGCCCCACCCCCCCCTGCAGTTCTGACACGGTTTAACCTGTTTGGGTGTTTTATATCTTGCACTTACAATGATACCATATTTTTTGCACTAAAGCAACTGATATTTTCCACCATGTTAAACCAAAACCCAACTCACCAGATTCCTTCCTCTTCTTCTCCATACCATTCGCTCCATGTGCCATCGGTTCATAATCATGATCAACTGTAAATGAAAAATCAAAACTTGAGTGTCTCTCTTCATGTAAATCAAGAAAATTTCCTTTTGATTTTGAGGAATAACCTCAAGGTTTGATTCTCTTGTCACTGTTTGTTTTGGTTTTTTACTCATTGCTCTATGTCATGCCATTCTCAGTGTTTACTTGTTATTTATTTATGATGAAATTTTTTTGATGAGGTTGCAGCTGCATTTGGGATTTTTTTTTAATTATCATGTAGGATATAGGGTTACAAACGGCCATACCAGTTGTTTAGAATGTTTAAGACCATTAACTACATACAGGTATGTACTACCAACCATTCTCCATAGCATTTGATATACAGTAGTTTTAGACTAATTTCTATCTGATTTCATTCTTTTCATTACACTATGAAAATCAACTTCAAACTAACTCAGTGAACATTATCTTACCTTTATTTTATTTTTTAAAGTTTCAGTTTTCAAATACAGTATTCAGAGACTGTCTTCCTGTTAAAGCAGGCACCAAATTTTATATATTTTAGCTGTTATACAGAAAAATTAATGCCAGACCTTTTTTACAAGATGTGCATTTGTGTATTATGTATCTCCTGGGTTTGAATATCTGACATTATTGCTCATGAAACTCTTGGATGTTGGAGTGTTCTTGAATGCACCACCAACAACAATTTATGAAACAGTCTGTGAATATACTATCTACTACCCAGTAATCTTCAAGTCTCTGCAGATTGATATTCATAGTGTAATAAATGAATAGAAGCTAATGGAAGCTGCTAATCAGTATAATCAATGTTGTAGTTAGAGCGCTAAAACACACTAAATGACTTGATATGGTGGAGGGGTTAGTGGATGCAGCCTCGACCTCTGACAGCTTCTCTCTCTGCACAAAATGCATCACCACAGCTGGAGGAAGTCATAAACACCGGTGAGGGGCGGATCGGCTTGCTAGGAGACTGGCGAGAGGTGCCCCCCCTTAATTTCGGAGTGCGGTGGTGTTTGATTTGCTCTCTTTTCATATCGTCTCTCTATAGTTTTCATAAGATGCTAATTGATGATGGTGTCGATAACAGCAAAAGCACGACTCCTCTGCGCTGAATCCTAAACGCAGTGTGATATATGCTGCAGTTTAATGCCTTTAGGACTGTTTGAGATAAACTAGACATCAACCAAATATGCAAACTGCTCTGATTTTCAAAAGGAGTCAAACAAGTTCTGTCCCACAGCAAGAATAGCTCCTTCTTGTCTTTGTGGATATATACTTTATGGATCCCATGGGGAAATTTGTCCTCTGCATGACTCATCCTCACTATTTGGTCAGCCAAAAACTCCAGCTCTACTGCCTTAGTCAAGACTAATGCCTTAGAAAAGGGCAATGGCTGGAGCTTGAACCTAACATGTTTTTTGATGGAGAAAACCGGCATCCAGATTGGAAACACAAAGATACGATGGAAACAAACAGGAAGAACTAGCACAGGGCTTCAAACCCAGGTCCTTCTTACTGTGAGGCATCTAGGATTGAAGGCCTAAATATGGATTAAACAGTAGATCTTGGGTCTAAAATTAGTCAAAGGGGTTCAAAAAAGGTTTGAATTATTGGTCCTTTTCCTTCATGTGCACCTACCTGGTCTCACATGAAATTTGTGATACAGTTTGAGTGTGAGTGTATCACAGATGTTGGTGTGTGATGCTGCGTGACGTGCATAGATTTCTGTCAGATTTCTGTCTTATTCCACTGCAGCTTTTCCTTTCCTATGACACTTCATTCTCAGATCATTATAATTCATCCTAATATATCATCATGCTTTCAAGACATGCTTACCAAATGCTTTGCCATGTATTGGATCAACATGTTAGTGAATCATGAATGTTAACATTGATTTTTTTTTCCAGCAGTATTACAGTGGTTATATTGGAGTGTGTCTTGATTTCACCTTTAAAAACTGGATGAAATATTATGATATTGTGCTAAACTATAACTATGCTGTGATGCAGTTTACGTTCATTTTTGTCTCTGCGATGTCCAAAACTGTTCTCACAAATTTACTGAAATCCAACCCAAGAAACCTTCCTGTGCCTTTATCTCTTGCTTTCCTGACTTTTTTCCCCCCTGAAACTCTCCTTCTTTTTTCTCATCTCACCTCCATCCCAATCTTTTTCTTTCTACGTCCCGCCAGGTTTTTACGCTGCTTGAAAGAGTCACAACATTAACGAGTGTGAGTCAGTTAGCGGCAACGAGCCCAACTCCTTTAGCCTCAAACCATATAGTGGCAAAACCCAAGTGCTTTTGACACCCCGCCTAATGTAGCTGCTGTTGTGTGCTTAGCTCAGCCAAAGCTACCCAAAACACAGCACCCTCTTCCTCAGTCTCTACCATTAAAGAAGTGATTCTCTCAGCAGGATGTACGCTCCTCTGGCATGCCAAAATGCATTAGAAACCTCACGGGTTTTAAGTGGGTCTGGAAATGACCGCACTTCAATGGCCGATGTCACAGGTTAGGTTGCAGGAAGTTTACAGACAAAATGGCGTCCTCTGATTTGCTGTGTGGGAGGAAAGTCACCACTCCTGAAAGACATCACTTCTCTTAATGGAACTGCTCCCTGTATTAAACAACAACCATTTCTGCCACTGGTCATGAAGGCATCACCTGGTGCAAACATCTAGCTGTGTCAAAAATAGAGAAAGCATTCAAGCTTTAGCGTCCGTCTCACAGAGATCTGCTGGATTCATTCTCTGACTGGCAGAGAATGACAGGCTTTATTTGGCTGCATCGTACCCAGGCAGACACATTCATGGCCATGCTACCATGACCCGCCCACATCTCTGCTTCTCTCCAAAGGACTTTTAGTAGAGAAAGAGTAGATGGCTGACTGTGTGAACTCTGATTCCTCTGCCAGGTACCTGAATGGACCAAATGCAGCAGCCGTGAGAAGAGAAAGGAAAAGAAAGTGGAGAAGCCGTTCTACTCTGACTCAGAGGGCGAGTCTGGGCCGACGGAGTCAGCTGACAGCGGTAACTTAAAAGGCTGATTGATGGTCCATCATGGCATCATCATCACACCCAGAAACTTTTCTTAAACGATGTGTTCGTGTATGAATGTGTGTGAATTCAATTTAACCTCTTTAGTTTCACCTGTTTTGTATTGTCTGGCACAAAGGATGATATTGGACGATATTTTGCAAGTAAATATTCAAGTGATACATCCACCTGAAAAGTCAGTGTTTCACTTGCTAACTCGTACATCTGAATGTAGAAGGGAAGGTTGTTTTTAACATGTCAGTAAAAGCCTCCTTCTCCTGGGACTATTTTCCCTGGCGGAGACATATATTTTTCTTATGTGTAGCTCCATGTTGGACCAGTTAAATATAATTAAAGTAACTTTTAAGCTTAAAGTAACTTTTAAGCCCAACCCCTATATACGTTAAGTTACTGACAACAATTTTCTAAAACATACTACTGGTGCGTTAAACATTAGAATTATTTTACCTACCTTCCAGGCAGCCAGTTCATTCCAGTACCCTATTAAAAATCAACTTGTAGAGACTTCAAACGTGCTTGAGATAAGTAATCCATCACACTGAATACGATGTCTTAAATTTCAAATCAAAGTTCTGGTAACTTTAATTAACCAGCTGTTTTGGAAAGTGGTTGTCAGTAAGGTAATGTGTATGTGACTAGTATTTATTGGGCTTAAACATGCAAGAATCACTAGTATGGTCCTTTAATGCTTTATAACTCTCATCTACTCATCACAGAACCAAATTCAGGAAATTAGTAAAGATAACTTGCTCCATTAAATTTAACACATTGTTTCTTGATCACTATACAGAGTTCAATCATGTGTGCAAGCAGTGTATTTCAGTATTTGTTCACGTTTGTCAGACTTTTACCTATTTGCTGTATAAACCCTCTGACCCCAATGTTTCTGTGCAGAGTCGGACTCTGCTAGCGGCTCGGAAAGCGGTAATGGCAGCGGCAGTGAGGAGAGCAGGTCGCCATCGGAGAGTGAAGAGAGTGAGGAAGGCTCTGAGTCTGAGGAAGAGGAGGAGGAGGAGGAGAGGAAGAAGAAAAAGAAAGAATTTAAGAAGCCAGTGAAAGAAAGCGAAAGGTATAATATACTTCTCCTTTTAGTGGAGAGTGTGATGTTGGACTTTTATTTTGGACAATGACCCAGCCAGTTCAAACCATGTGGTTACATCACTTTGTATGGACTTTAGTCTTAATACCTGGCTAGTGGAAGCTAATGCTCAGTAATACCAAATTCATTTTTCAATTTACTGTTCATTTTCAGCATCAGTAGCAAAGAAACTTCGACAGAATACCCACCTGACATTGATTTAAATAACAAAACTACAGGTCCTGAACCAAATGTGATGAATTATAGTTTGTTGTCAGCTTTGGCAGTTTAATGTCTTCCATGTGCCTTCATGCAGATTGTTTCACTCAGCCAGTATGATGTGAGATATGTTATTTATCTGTAAATGTAAGACTAGAATATGTCATAGAATTAACTCTGAGATCCTAATGGCACCTGTGACCTTTGTTTTCCTTCTCAGTGAGCAGAGCAGCGAAGAGCAAGAGAGGAAGAACGAGAGGAAGAGCAAACAGCGGAAAAGCGACTCTGAGTCTGAATCTGATGAGGAGGAGGAGGACAGCGAGTCTGAGAGTAGCCAATCAGAGGCAGAGTCCGAGGACTCGGAGTCAGAGGCTGAGCTCAAAAAGAAACGGAAGGTACTGACATCAAGTGTGAGTACGTTTAAAAAACAAAACAAACAAAAAAACAAACAAAAAAAAAAAAAAAAAAAAAAACACGTTTATACATCATACAGAGGAAAAGACACAATCTTCCTTTTTTTTTAGCTCCTCTGGTTGCACAACATGTAAATCACCTATTCATATCAGTTTTCTTATATTCTTTTCTTTCAGGCAGCTGCATCCAAACCACCTGCTAAGCCTGTAAAAAAAGACAGCAAGAAAGAAAAGAAAGAAATGTCTCTACTTGACCTCGACGACTGTAAGTTCTTTCAGCGTCTTCAGATGAAGATGTTGAATGTTAGCATGTGGTTTGTGTGAGGTTTCTGCTCCTTTAGGGATTTATTGCTGAAACACAATAATAGTAGTTTTTTTTGTTTGTTTGTTTGTTTGTTTGTTTTAATTATTAGCATTGAAAAAACTTTATAGCTGAATCTCCCTGATGTATAAATGACTTGAGCTCCTGTTTCTCCTCCCAGTTGAACCTGCTCCCTCACCTCAAGTCACGCCCGTCAACAACTTCCTGTCCAACAGCCTTGTGACTGATCTGGAGGGTTTGTCTCTATCAGACACAGTTCTCTCCCCAGTAGTAAGTGATTCTCATGTTCAAAACATTATTAATGAGGATATCATCATATGAAAAGCCCCTGTGTGCTTATTTTGTATTTGTTGTATTGTAGTATTGTTTCTTATAATATCCAAATCCTTACTTCCTCATCATGTCCTGTTATAGCCTGTTTTAAACACTTTTAAACAGAGTGCGTGGGTGCCAAGTATTTGCAAGCTATCATCATCATCATCATCATCATCATCACCATCATCATTCCATATCTCTGTAAACGTTTGAAATATCAAAAAGATTAAGACCACCTGGAGGACGTAGTCTCAGTCCGATTGTTTTCAGGGGGTTGAACATTGTCCGTACTAGTTCAGAACCAAATAAAAGACAATTTATTGATCTATTCATTAACCTATTGGTTAATCTATAGATTGATTGATCTAGAAGCAGAGAGGTTTGCGCGTGGTTAACGCTTCACGACAACTGCGGTAAAGTTTGTTTCACATTAGATATCCGCTATCTAAAACCATTAACCGAATGTAAAACAAACTTTTCTGCAGTTAAACTACACCTTTGAGTAGTTCCAGAAATTGAAACGGAATGCCGTGAAATAGTTGTAATATGTTAAACTTACCCAACATGTCTTCAGATGAAGATGTTAAAGGTTAGCGTCTTCTCCAGTTCAGTCATCTGAAGGCAGCAGGTCTTCTTCACGTCAACCTGTGGTTTTCCACACGTTGTTTTGAAGTCAAATTCAGCTTGTGCTGTCATAGTTTTCTTGGTATGTGGACCAAATTATAAATATGACTAGAACATTATCCCAATTCCCTCTTCGTTCCATGTTATTCAAAGTTTTCCCAACATAATAAACTTTTTCCTGTTTTGATTTTTTCTCCCGCCTCTAGACACTTCTGACCAATGAACACAGCGCTTGCTCTCACGTGACCTCTGCTACTATATTTTGGTTCATTTGACTTTTTCCTGTGTGAAAGCAAACCAGACAAGCTGTAAATGCAGCATTGTAACAATTTATTCATTGATTCGGACGACAGCAAATAAACTACATGTCTGAAAACGCCCTTAAATTGCATGTGAAACTAAACAACTGGAGCTTTGTGGCGATATACTGCTCATTACGGTAAACCTGTCTTTTAGGTCAAATCCACATGCTCATTTTCCAAACATTACGGTAACACTGGAGCTCACCTAGATAGGCCTGCCCATATTACCTGGGCCAATGCCTTCAGTGTAGGTGCTATTCATAGGATGCGCTCTCCAGCTCAGGTTTAAAAAATCAAAGAGTCGAGCCTTTGGAAAGTTAGCAGATATGTAAATACATTTTATTGAAATTTATTGAAAATTCCTGGTACAGGATTTACAACCCTCTTCACCGAAACAACAAAAACAATATATAACAAAACAAATACAATTAAAATAACATCAATAACATCAGTGTCAGTCAAACAATATCCATAAATAATATAAATAAATACAACTTAGCTCTGTAATTGTACAAAATGTCCTTGGTTGACCAGAATTTATCCAGGCTGTTCTTAAATGAATTAACAGTAGAGGCCTGCACTACATCATCTGGAAGATCATTCCATGCTGTTACTATACGAAGAGTAAAGAAACTCTTTCTCATCTCAGAATGACACCTGTGATGATACAATTTTAAAGAGTTCCCTCTTAAACTGTAGCTGCTGTTCCATAAATGCCCAGTTGGTTCGACAGTGACATCATACAAGCCATGTGCTAGTTTATAAACCTCTATCATGTCTCTTCTATATCGCCTGTATACTAAAGTTGGTAAATGTAGTTTTCTTAATCTCTCTTCATATGGCAGGTCTCTAAGTTCAGGAATCAATTTAGTTGCTCTCCTCTGAACCTTCTCAATGTTTTCTATATATTTTAATTTATATGGACACCAGACTGAGCTTGAGAATTCAAGATGGGACCTCATCAATGATTTATATAGTGTTAGAAATGTTACCTTGTTTAAATTCTGAAATTTTCTATGAAAGGAAAAAAATTAGAGGATTGTAATGAACAGAAGTAAATATGCTTTTGTTCTGTGCCCACAGACCATTTCACCTTCCAGTGCAATGAAGAGCTTCGAGCTACTGCATCGTATCACAGGAGAAGGTCTGTCTGTGGAATATTGCTTCAGCAGGCAGCCGTTCGTTCCCGACGCCAACATGGTGGCCGTACAGATCCAGTTCACCAACAGCTCCACCTCAGACACCAAGAACCTGCACATGGACGACATTAAGCTCCAGTCTGGGATGAGGGTGAAAGAGTTTCCAGAGATTGGTAAGTAGCGTAATCTGCCCACTAGCCCATACAGCCGCTGTAATCCACCAAAAGTGCTCTACAAAGTAAAAATCGATGCGGAAAAGGACATCCAGGAAATGAAGAACTAATACAAAATTTCAGGGATGCATGTCTGGCTCCTACAGATCAAAGTGTCTGTGTTGCTGACGTAAGAGATTTATGTGCTTTTATTGTTGCATCTGTCATCACTGTCGTCTTATTTTTCATCAGAGCTGCTGCCAGCTGGTGAGACGACCACAGCCGTGATGGGCATCGATTTCTGTGATTCCACACAAGCCGCAAACTTCCAGCTGTGGTGAGATGGAGTTCCCTGTGTTTCATCATCCTTTACTGCTCCTAAATTAAAAATATAATGTCACAAACTCATTCTGTTTTGGATATAAAATAAGACTTAAAATTTTGATAATTCTGGTGTTACTTGAAGGCACCATTTTCCCCCTTCCCAAATGAAATAATGAAACAAATTTGCACTAAAGCTTAAATTAGGAGTTAAGAGCAAATTGTTTAAATGAGTAAAACTGTCCTTTCATCTGTCCTTTCATGACTTTTTTTGGTGATTTCCAGCACTCACACCAAGAAGTTCTTCGTGTCCATTCAACCACCTGTTGGAGAGCTGATGAGGCCCGTCTTCCTGACAGAGAACGAGTTTAAAAAGGAACAAGGTGAGTAAGAAATAAAACCTATTTTTGATACATTCAAAATTATAATACTTACAAAACAGGGATTATAAAGTGAAACCTTAAAAAAAAGCATATGGCATGACTTTATCACATTAAAGGAAGTCTGCAAAATTAGAGGAGGGGGAGGGAAGAGGTTTTTAAAAGTTCTCTGCATTTCCTACAAACTTAGTAAAACCAAGAATGGAGAGAAATTTTATATAGAAACTGCAGTTACCAGCTGCCAAAAGAAATAACTGTGCCAAAATGTTTGTTGTGCCCCATCAGTTTGTTTAAATCATCACAGTTTGATGCTGATTCTTGAAATTTTGACTTTATTCTGGAAATTTTGACTTTTTTTCTCAAAAGCAAAATTAAAAAAAAAATCCTCCTTCTTTTCTTTATTTTTTTTCTCTGATGTGGCCCTGATACTCCGTCATAAATAACCCATAGCGTGTCTTTAAACATGTCAAATCTTTCCCTCCCGGTACTGTTCCCAATAGAGACGCTAATAAAGAATCCCGGTAAGTTGGCTTTGACAGATGTTTTTATGTTCACCTCCCTCTCAGCAAAACTCAACCTCACAGGAACACCCCCCNAACCCCCCGCCCTCCCTCCTCTAACACTTCCTGCTGACCCTCCTCCTCGCCCTGCCACCCTATCCTGCCTTGGTTGACCAACACGTAACTGCATCTCCAGGTCTGTAGATGGCAGAGACTCACCTAAGCTAATGCTGCAATCCATTGTACTAGGAACTCAGAAGGTTTCAAGTTGATGTTCCCAAATTCCGATCTAAATGCGTTCCGGTGGTTTTGCTCAGAAAAACGTGGATGTCCACAGCAAGTTTTAATTTGCACGGCAAGTCTGTGACTGTTATGAACATCTACAGAGGATCAACATGAATTATTCCTCTGCTCTTAGCAAAGAGAAACAACAGTATATGATAGGCCAACTGTCTTGTTCATCTTTGTTCATAAAAAAAAAAGTTTAAAGGACCATACCAATGATTTTGCATGTTTAAGCCCAATAAATAGTACCCGCATACACATTATGTTACTGACACCCATTTTCCAAACATAAAACTATTTTAGTTTTCCTGTTATTTCACCATATCTCCTAATCTCTCAAAATCAAATGTTCAGGTGACGCACACACCTTAAAATTCTGTTTCACCTTTTGAATTGAAGAAGGCACAGCCATTTTTCATTTCTCTGTACAAGCCGTCTTCTCCTACATTCCCTGGCGGAGACATACATACGTGTTGCACTGGTTAAATTAAGTAACTTCAACAAAAAAAAAAAATTTAAGNGGAGACATACATACGTGTTGCACTGGTTAAATTAAGTAACTTCAACAAAAAAAAAAAATTTAAGAAATGTCATGTTTACTGTGATGTTTTACTTAACTCAAGCATGTTTCAGGTCTCTCCAAGGTGATTTTAAAAGCGTACTGGAATGAACTGAAACCAGTAGCAGTCTGGAAGGGAGGAAAAACAAATTTAAAATGTAATGCTTCAGTAACGTGTTTTGGAAAATGGTTGGTAATACATGTTACGTAATTCAACATGTATGCAGTTTGTATTATTTGACTCAAACATACAAAATTACCGAAAAAATCTACAAAAAACTTAAAAACTATAAAATTAAGTAAAGGGAAATCTGTTAGCGTTCACTGCATGCCCCGCCATATGTCAGATAAGTCGGGAATGATGAATCTTGGCCGAAGCCCCGACTGGGAATCCCGAGTTCAATGACCGTTCCGTTGCGCTCCCTGTCAGAGGTGGTGTTTTTCCAAGTTTTGAGTACAATGGATGGCAGCATAACCTGCATCTTAAAGAGGCCGCTCACACTCTGCTCCACCAGGAATGACTGGCAATGCTCATCCACTGAACCGAGTCGCACTGTAAACAGAGAACCACTCGATAAGTACTCACCGTGCTGGGAACAGAAGCATTCGTTTGTTTGGATGGTTTGTTGTTGAAAGCTTCATATGACATTTTCCAGTGTAGATGACATTCTACACTGCATTCAGTGGGAAGCATTGGTACATTCTAGTTTAAGTTTCATTAGTATTTTGTAATGATGTATCATATTACATCGAACCTTTCCTCTAGAGGACCATAGGAGATGTTTGGCTGGTGTAGAAATTGCTGTAGTGTTACGATATATACAGTATCTCAGCATTTAACTGTATATGTCTCTAGCTGGTACATGCATGTTTGAGCCCAATAAATACAAGCTGCATACATGTTATGTTACTGAGAACCATTTTCCAAAACATTCTGTTGGAGCAGTAAATTTTAGAATTGTTTTTCCTACCTTCCAGACTGCTGTTGGTTTCAGTTCATTCCAGAATGCTACAAAAATCAACTTGTAGAGATTTAAAAGGTATAACAAGTAATCCATCACATCGAAATAAACGTCATTCTTATTTTTTAAGTTAATTAATTAACCAATCTGATATGGAGCTGAACAGAAGAAAATGTACCAGGGAATACAGTCCCAGGAAAGATGGCTTTTAACGAGAAACTAAAAATGAATGTCCTGTCCACATTCGGATTCATACATTAGCAGGAGAAACATTGAATTTTAAGGTCTGAACATTTTCTTTTGAAAGATTAGGAAATTTAGCAATATTAACAGGAAAACAAAAATGTGGTTTTATGTTTTGGAAAATGGTTGACAATAAAGTAACGTATGCAGGTAGTATTTATTGGGCTTAAACATGCAAAATTACCAGTATGGTCCTTTACATCAAAATGGCAAATTTGAACAAATCATTGATTGTATTTCATTTATTGTTGAAGTCTCCACACTGATACGAGCAGCACCTTGTTAAATATGAACCGCTTTGCATTTGATATTAGCAGGAGAAATGAGCTGAGCAGCAGCAGTCTGAGCTAACATTCCTCGCTAACGTTCCCCGCGAATGTTCCTCTGCAGGTCAGCTGATGGGTATGAACGAGATCACAGAGAAGCTGACCCTGGGTGAAAAGTGCCGGAATGAGCACGTCATCGTCCAGAGGGTGACCGCCACCGCCAACCTCAGCAGAGTTCCCTGCGGTTCCGATAAGGAATGCAGGTGAGGGGATGGAAGGATTTTCTAGGGAAAAGCTTCAGGTCACTTTTTGGGTAAATTTGGACCCAGATGCACGATCCCTCCCAGTTTGATCAAAATGGAAACAATGATGCCTCAGACAAGCTGTGATGTTGTAATTAATGCATTAATACTCAGCTTAAGGACTTTACAGAGCAAATAGTACATGTGACTATTTCACATATTAATATTTTTCAAACTCCCCATAAATTTGCCAGAATCCTGTTTTTATTGAACCTTTATCCTGCTCACTGACATACGGGTTGTTCTCTGATTTCATCTTTACTTCCAACCTTTTGCTGCTTTGACCTTTGCACTTTGACCTCAGTCCTCCTGTTCCTCCTCCTGATCATCCTGTTTACAGGTTTGCCGGCAGGACGGTGACCAGCAGCAGCTTGGTGTTGGTTACCGTGGCGACCAAAGAGGAAGGAGCCGCCCAGCTGACGGTCAACTGTGAGAAAATGGTGATCGGCACGATGCTGGTGAAAGACATCCTGCTGGCTTTGATGCAGTGATGCACCAGCGCTTGACCTTTGACCCCGCCCTCCCCCCGCCACCTCGCACATACCCCACAAAACTACGACACCTGTAGCATTACCTTTCCTCTGTAAGCAGTGTCAATGAGGAAATCTCCAGAATGTTTAATTCCCTATATTTAGAACAACTTCTAGGAACAAACAACTGAATTCTACAGCTGGATGTGATATTTATGACAATCATACCTATGTTGGACCTGTTTAAATAATAATTACAGCCACAGAAAATAGTTTTTAAAAACCCTCTCTCTCCTCTCTAAACCCTCTTACATTATCAGAAAGTTATTTTGCAACTTCCCTTTACTAGTTTGCAACTTCTCTTTCCCTTCCCTTTGCTTTAGAAATCAAATGGATTTGTTCTGCTTAAATTTCTGAGAATCTAATGCCACATTTCTCTAAATTTTTTATTTCAGTTATGAAATAATGTGAAATATTCTGCTTATTGGATGAACAAGAGAGGAGAAGGTGTTTCTATGGGAATACTTTTTGATAAATCAGTAATAACAGATTCTGAAAAAACCTAAATTAAAAACACCTCTGGAGTGGCTTTGAATAAGAACGTCTTTGACATATGGACGCATAAATCAGTCGCCTTAATAAAAACAACAAAAACTAGTTTCTTATCAGGTTTAAAGGACCATACCATCCATTTTGCATGTTTGAGCCTAATATATTCAATTTTCATACATGTAGCGTTACTGACAATCATTTCCCAAAGCATACTACTGGAATGGTGAATTAAAAATGTTTTTCCTACCTTCCAGACCTCCATTGGTTTCAGTTCATTCTGCTATTAAAATCAACTTGCTGATACTTGAAACTTTCTTGGGATTGTGAACAGGACATATATTTAGTTTTTTTCTAAATTACATAATTTTAGCATTTCAGTGCAAAAAAAGCATGGAGTGAATGTATGCCTCCACCGGGGAATATAGTCCCAAAAGAAGACCTGCGTTTATGGAAAAATTTAAAGGACCGTGACTTCATAAGGCTGTGTAACTATTAGCAGGAGAAACATGGATTTTTAAGGTGGGTGTATCACTTGAATATTTGATTTTGAAAGATTAAGAGATTTTGCAAAATATCAGGAAAGCTGAAATACAGCTTTATCTTTTGGGAAATGATTGTCAGTAACGTTACATGTATGAAAATTGAATAGATTAGGGTCAAACATGCAAAATGGGTGGTATGGTCCTTTAAGATGATTCAGCATGACTGCATCTACATAATTAATGCTCATCAAATTATTCAAAATCTTAAATTCTTATTTCGCCTTAAAACTTCCCTTAAGTTCCTGCAAATTTAGAAAAAATATTGTTTCATTCTTTCACGACATAAGTGGATGATTTACAGGGGTCCAAAAGTCTGAGACCACATGGAAAATCCATGATGTTTTCGATGTAAATGTGGAAATAATCAGAAAGTCTGACATTAGAAGAAGCTCTATGGAACATCGTCACATCATGCTAGGATAACTTGGCTCATCAAGTTTTTACAAACTTGTGGAGTCCATGCCAGCTGGACTGATGCTGTCATTAAAGCTAAAGGGGGACATACCAAATACTAAGATATTCTGATATTCATGTCATATACATTTTTCAAAGATTCAACTTTTCACTCTAATTGTTAAGATTATATCATCATTTGAAATGAAAAATTTTGTACTAAATTCAAAAAGAGTGCAAAATAGAAGTACACAGTGATCTCAGATTTTTGGTCCACACTGTATGTTTAATAGTTTATTGAAGCGATATGATGGTTGCAATTAGTAAAAGCTTCAATCTACAAACACTGATTTTTTAACGGCTACACTGTTACACCAAATAGAAATAATGTAGAGGTCATGCATTAGTTTTTAAAAAAAATTCAAAAAATTGATCCAGCTATATTAAACATTGGGATCTGCACGGATGGTACTTGAGAGTTTAAAAGGTTAAAGTTCTAATATGAATGTATCATGAGGGGAAATAAACAATTGCTTTGACTGAAATGACGATTATCTATAGCAATGATTATTGGTAATCAATAAGCCATTATTAATGGAAAGAGAATAGTATTTTCATCTCAATTTCTGCATTTTTTCATTTTCCAGCTGTAGTATTTGTTGCACTTGTCTGCTAATTTCAGCTGTCATAAGTTCATTCTGTGGGGCATTTATAAAAAGTGAAAGATATATAAAATGTTATTGTACGTACTGCAACTATATGATGTGGTGTGTGTGTGTGTGTGCGTGTATGTGTATCTCGTGTATGATGACACTGAATATTTCTGTAACACTTTACTTGAAAGCGTGATAAAGAATCCTGAGCATATTTTAATCATCCAAAAATAAAACCTTACATTGTTATGGAAGAAATTAATCTCAACATTTTTACCCAATTCAGTACTGAAACTTCACTCAGAATACGTCAAGATTTATCCGATAAAACTGGAATCTTTCCTGCAAAAATGGCTGCGCTTACGATACATTACGGTAAAATAACCTCATTCTGTCTTAAAGGGTGATTCCATGATTTCAGGTTAGTGGTCTTAGGGAGCACAATTCAGCACGTGAAAACAGCTGTATATTATATATTATTAGTATTAATATTATTATAATATTCGGCTCTTCTCTGATGCTTCCATTATAACTCTTAATGTTCTTTAACATGACTGACTTTCAAATATTTGCCAGGTTTTTAGTGTTACCTGCCGTCCGTCCCGCCTGGCTGCCGGCTAGTGTGGTGCTGTGCGAGGAGGGAGAGAGAAAGTACAAGTGCGCAAAGAAAAGTAGTTCCTTAGTAGTAGTTTGATTTTATCATATTTTCACCATCTTTTACATAAATATTTCATTAAATTATACAATTACAACAATACACAAGTGCATCTTAATTAAAACATATACAATCGATATTTTTATTGTGAAAATCGATTTTTAAAATAAGAAATCTGTATCCAAAGAATGATATTTTGGTATCGATCCGCCCATCCCTATAAGAAGAAGAAGGAGGAGGAGGAGGAGTATTTTCTTTCCTTTCCTAGACTCTCTGGCACACAACCCAACCAAATTGTGGCATGTGAAATTCTACATATTAAAAAAAGCAAAAAACAACAAAAAAAGAAAAAACAACAGGATTACATAAAAGATGTCAGATTAAATTTTAAAAATTAAAATTATAGATGGACATCATTACAAAATTCTTCAAAAATGCTACGGGAGGATTGCATTTTAAATTTGTTTTTTCCTACTTCCAGACTGCCATTGGTTTCAGTTCATTCCAGAACACTCTTAAAATCAACTTGTAGAGAATTGAAACATGCTTGACATCAGTAATCCATCACAGTGAACCAAATGTACACTACAGGCCAGAAGTTTGATTTAGCCAGATTTAGCATGGGCAGACTGTGTAACAAGTTAATCCCAACATGATGTGGGAGAAGGCAGACAGCAGTTATTGAATAGAATGTTCAAACACATCAGCAGGAGTTGGAACACAACTGGAGTGCTGCACTAATTCAGACAGCATGGCTTCATTAAAACTCATTTCTCAATAGACTTCTTTGGTTTGAACTGTAAATGACAGGCGTGACAAAAGGAATAATCTTAAATCTCTCCTCTTTTTCACTAATATTCTTGATTGTAGATTTTTTTTTTAACCTTTATTCAAATACCCTGTAATATTCTAAAATTCTTGCATAGATTGAGACAAATGTGGTGTAAGAAGAAACCCTTGATTCTATTAAAAACTGAACCTCATTTTTCACGTCACTTCAATGCATTACTGTGTTGCTGAGATAACTTTCTAATCTAGTTTCTAATCTAATTTCTGTCTATAATAGAGACTAGAGAAGAAACACCTTTTTGTCCTAAATACACAGAGTTGCATTTCGACATTCTCGAAATTCTCATTTCCTGAATTCTTGGAATGCAGATAGAGTAAGCTTTCCTTGAACACTCATTTCTTTTTGTCAGAACTTTAAGCGAGGCATCATCAAGGCTGGAGAAAAAACACAGGAACCAACTGTCGGCTTTTAGACGTACATCTAGAGTCAAGTGAGCTACAATTGCTGCTATCAGGTGAGTTCTGTCTGCCTGGATTGTGGAAGGAGAAGAGCCACTAATCCTCCTGTGAGCAGCAGGACGGACACCAGCAGGACGGGCACGGCACAATTTGTGTCCACCAGCTTTCCAAAGAGGACGTTACCCATGATGGCGGCCACGCGGCCCACGCTTGTAAAAAAACCCATAGCAGAGGACCTGAAATGAACAACCAGCAGGAGAGGATGGGTGAGCAGCACTGCACTTATTCAAGAAAAACTGTAATGAGTTGTTAATTTGTTAAAACTCAGTGTAAGTACTCAAATGACAAAATTTTATGGCGCAAAACCTCAATGAAAACATTTAAAACATTTATTTTCCTTTAGGGGTCTAGTTTGAAGTTTTTGCAATGTTTTAGTGTGCAAAAATCACAGTGATTCATGTCTGCTCTCCATTTCTGCAGCACCACTGTGCACACTGAGTGAAAACAGATCATTAGGCCCCCTCCGAAAAGCCCGCTCTCTCCTGATTGGCCAGCTGTGTTAGACCCACGCCCATGGATTGCATAGCATTGATGCAGGCCTCACATCCACTCGCTATTTCCTGTGTGGGTCCAACCAGGCGTGTAGGAAGTTCAAATCAACACGTTACATGTTGATGTCAACATGTTATGGAAGTAAAGGACTAATTTAAAATGAAGTTTTAGGAAAGGTTTCTTTAAACTTTTCTGGATGCATTTCTATAGGCAACCTAACATTTTGCAACTTTGAGAATGATCCTGATTATATTACACTAAGAAAATGAGGGAATCGCTCAAGTAATTAATCAATAAAAATGCTAAATAAAGCTGAAGTGTTGCAGACTTCAGCAGGAAGCTCAGGTACCGTAGCTGCGTTGGGTAAAGTTCCATTGACAGAACGTCCAGCGCATTCCAGCAGATCACAGACACGCCGCTGAAGACACACGAGAAGACCAGGCTCTGAGCTTTAGTCTGGACCAGATAGACGCAGAAGACACACAGACTGGACACCAACAGGCTGCAGCCTGGAGAACACAACGCAAAACACACAGCAAGGATTCAAGCTTTAAACCTGGTTGTTATAGAAACAGACATTTGTTTGCAGAAGTCCTCTTATTTTGTTCCAATTCCTGTAATTTTATTCCTAAATACAAATTCTGTGCTGCAGTTTTGGTGCATTGGTTGATTCCACAATGTACAATTAATGGCAAGTGGTTGACAAAGTTGTAGTACATTGACATCATGCTAAGTGCTAACAATAATTAGGCTGTGATGGATTACTTATTTCAAGCCTGTTTCAACTTTATTGTATAGTGAACTTTTATGAACTGAAACCAATGGCAGTCTAGAAGGTAGGAAAAACAATTCTCATATTAATGCTCCAGTATTGGGAAATGGTTGGCAGTAACTTAATGTGTATGCAGGTAGTATTTATTGGGCTTAAACATGCAAAATCACCGGTTGCTCCTTTAAAAGACCATAACGGCCATTTTGCATGTTTGAGCCTAATTTATTCAATTTTCATACACGTAATGTTACTGATAATCATTTCCCAAAGCATACTACTGGAACGGTGAATTAAAAATGTTTTTCCTACCTTCCAAACTGCCATTAGTTTCAGTTCATTCTGGTATCCTATTAAAATGAGCTTGTTGATACTTGAAACGTTCTTGGGATAGATAATCCATCATCACCAATGAGACATGTATTCAGGTTTTTTTTTGAAGTTATGTAATTTTAGCGTTTAAGCACAATACAAAGCGTGGAGTGAATGTATGCCTCCACTGGGAAATATAGTCCCAAAAGAAGACCTGTGTTTATGGAAAAATTTAAAGGACTGTGACTTCATAAGGCTGTGTAACTATTAGCAGGAGAAACATGGATTTTTAAGAGATTTTAAGAGTTTTTGCAAAATATCAGGAAAGCTGAAATATAGTCTTATCCTTTGGGAAATGATTGTCAGTAACATAACAAGTATGAAAACTGAATGAATATATTAGGCTCAAACATGCAAAATCACCAGTATGCTCCTTCAATGTAAAGCCTGAGGAGGAGGAACAGACTTCATGCTTCATCTCAGAGACATTTCATGAAGCACGGACTCACAGAGCAGCGCCTTTCCTCCAGTGCTGTCCATGATGAGGATGGTGAGGATGTTGCCCGGTAGGTTTGATGCAGCGAGGATGAAGCCCTCCATGTAGACTGCCAGGCGATCAGACAAAAGTAAGAGATTACATCATGCTGTCTGTTAAATTAATAAATGATCTACAAGACAACGGGGAATAAAATGAGTCAGGCACAAGTATGAGTCTTAATTTTAACTTCAATATCAAACTCCTGCTATTTTCTGCACAATTTTCCGGCTTCTTTTCCATGGATGAGCTAATGTTTATGGCTGATGTTCCAATTCCGTGTTTGCTGACGACAGTAAAAGCAGCATCAATTCTTCCTGCTCCTGGATACACACCTGCTGTGATGACCGGGTAGCAGCTCTGGTTGCTGTCTGGAGACGGGATGGAGACGTTTGCACAGGGGGAGCTGCCGGACTGGGCTCTCCTCAACAGCTCAGGGAACCACATCCACAGCCCGTAGTAACTACACACACACACACACACACACACACAAGAGCACGAAAATAATGAAGCTGCAGAAGGCAAGTTTGATAATCGTAAAATATGCAAATTAATAGTAATTTAAAGGTTCCTATACACTATATCATCTCTCTCTCTCTCTGCCAGACACACAAACACACACTTTATTTACACAAGAAATACACAAGTTGTCATGATCATTACAGTGTTTGAACCTCAGCGACATCTTCATGACATTTCATGCTGTATTCCTATTGGTTCATAAACCTAGGTCATAGCAGTGGAAAATTGTGAAGTTTTGGTGAGACTTTTTTTTTTGCAGGCTGTCATTGATCGCGTCTCATACTGAGATTTTGGATCGACGATGAGGGATTTTTTTTATGTTTCTCTCACTATCATTATCTTTAACCTGCAACTTAAAATCGCACACTAGAAGTGAAAAAGGGGAATATCCAAAAAATACAAACTCTCTTCAACAGCACAGAAATCACTTTTGTTGACCCGTTAAGCAGCACAGACATCAGTTCAGACATGAGTTTTTTATGTGCATTTTACCAAAATTATGATAGATACACGATTTCTGGGTTTTGAAGATAAAATATCTCAAACCATTATCTCTTACTGTGTAAAGCTGCCTGCTGTAGATTTATTAGATTCATCACGACTGCATGAATATAAGCTCTGAACTTGCATTCAGGACTGGAAAAAAGCCACTGCTGACATTTGTAGATGTTATAGGAGAGATTTCTCACCCAAAGGAGATGCAGTAGAAGATAATGAGCAGAGTGATGCTTCTGGATCTGAGCATGCCAGTAAACATATGTTGAATGGGAGCCAAACCCTGCAAGTCAACCAAACTATCAGGTGATGATGACAGTAAAACTATAGGAAACACATGAACAGCAATAATCAAAGAATTATTGTTGAAAGGTCAGCTGAAAACCAAATGCTTAAGTTCTAATGATGTTTAAAAAAAATCCGGTGAAAGTTTCTAAAAATAAGTTATACCTAAAAAAAAAAAAAAAAAANAAAAAAAAAAAAAAAAAAGGATTCTGTAAAATTGTAAAAATATTTAAAAGCCAAAAAGTACCATTTATAGAGCTTCAGAAAGTGAGATTAAAGGATTCACAGATAGATAGCATAAAGAGTTTTTTTCTTTTCCAGAATCAGTTAATCTTTTTGTAGAATTTTTTTTGTTATATATATATATATATATATTTTTTTTTTTAACCACAGATTTTTTAAAGAAATGTTTTTATATATAATTTTCTAGAGTTAGGTAGAAAACATAAGAACTTTTTGCAATTCTTAATTTAATTTTTTTTTTCATGAATTTTGTAAGATTTTTTCAAAATTTTTTTATAACCCATTCTCCAATGGCTGTTTTTTTTATGGCTGTGTACAACTGTGTGTGTGTGTGTGTGTGTGTGTGTGGTTACCATTTTAAAAATACCAGCAAGGCGTTCCCTGCAAGAACCCCAAGTTCTGATCTCCTGCAGTTCTTCTCTCTCCTTGGAGCTGCTGCACAAACCAAACTCCTGTACAGGAGATGAAGACGAGAACAGGAGGATGTTTCAACTCTAAACTCTACAGCATGAACACAAAAAAAAACCTGCACACAGATAAATTACACATCAACAGGCCTTTTTAAAAAAATACCAATGAAAATGCATCATACTGATGTGTAATTAACATATCAACTACGTCAAAAAAGTAATAATAAAAAAGAGAAATACAGAGAGAAACAGCACTTTGTTCATACCGGAAAATTTTTGTGTTTTCTCCACATATTCAACTTAAACATCAAGTGGAAGACATGGATCGCTTCTTTCTCCTGACCAGTCTGGAAAAGGCAGGAGGAGGAGGAAACCTCAGAAACAGTTCAGAGGAGAAAGAAAGCTGCTGTTGCTGTTGCTAACATGAGTTTAGTCTGAGTACCTCCATGAGGAACTTGGGGCTTTCAGGCATGAGCATCCTGAAAATGAGTGCTGAGGTGAGGCTGGGGATGGAGCACAGCACCACAAACACTCTCCAGCTCTGAAAGTCCAGCTTACCCAGAGAAAAATGTGCCTGTGTATTTGGAATCACCAACCAAGCCAAACCTAAAAATAAAAACCAGCAGAAAATCATCATTTTCAGCTGGATAAAGCCAGCAGAGACAGTCCTCTAATGTGGGTTTTTGAAAGATCCCACCTGCAGCCAGGATGTTTCCTGCCATCCAGAAGGTGGCCAGAGCGCTGATCATTGTACCTCTCCTCAGCCGAGGCATAAACTCTGAGAAGTAGGAGAAGATAACAGGGATCGAACCGCCGACCCTACAGAGAGGAAAGCAGACACTTTAGTGTTAATCTGAATTTTACTCTCGTCTTTTGCAACGGTGTGACTAATAGTTTTATATAAAATCTATTGTTGACAGAGTGACAATAAAAGCATGAAACACTTACCAACAATAGAGACTGATGCACATTTATGTAGCAGGACAGTTTCTAAACAGCAATAATGTGGTCTCAAACACATAAAACACAGAATCGCTGCAGTTGATACAAAAGTTGTAACTACTACTTATTAGATCCTTTTAAATTAAAGGACCAAACTTGCGATTTTGCATGTTTGAGTCAAATTAATACTTCCCTATGCACGTTACTGCCAACTATTTTCCAAAACATAAAACTGTATTGTAGTTTTCCAGTTATTTTTGCCAAAACCCCTAATTTTTCAAAATCAAATGTTCATTGCAATGTTCATGGTGGAGACATACATTTTCTTATGTGTTGGAGTGATTAATTTAAGTGACTTAAACATAACATAAGAGTAACGTTTGGTTCGTATCTCAAGAACTACAAGCCTCTACAAGTTGATATTGATATCATATTGGAATGAACTGAAAGTAATGGCAGTCTGGAAGGTAGGAAAAACAACTTGAAAATTTACTGCTCCAGTGGTATGCTTTGAAAAATGCTTGGCAGTAAAGTGCAGGTTATATTTATTGGGATTAAACATGCAAAATCACCTATATAGTCCTTTAATTGCAGTCAGTTTATAAAGTAATATAAATGAGCATTACTAAGTGTGTTATTATGTGTGTCAACTGAACAAAAACAATATATAAAGGACCATTTGCATGTTTGGCCTAATATATTCAATTTTCATACATGTTATGTTACTGACAATCATTTCCCAAAAGATAAAACCGTATTTCAGCTTTCCTGATATTTTGCAAAATCTCTTAATCTTTTAAAATCAAATATTCAAGTGATACACCCACCTTAAAAATCCATGTTTCTCCTGCTAATAGTTACGCAGCCTTATGAAGTCACAGTCCTTTAAATTTTTCCATAAACGCAGGTCTTCTTTTGGGACTATATTCCCTGGTGGAGGCATACATTCACTCCACACTTTTTATTGTGGTTAAATGCTAAAATTACGAAACTTAAAAAAATCCTGAATACACGTCTTGTTGGTGATGATGGATTACCTATCCCAAGAACATTTAAAGTATCAACAAGTTGATTTTAATAGCGTACCAGAATGAACTGAAACCAGTGGCGGTCTGGAAAGTAGGAAAAACATTTTTAATTCACCGTTCCAGTAGTATGCTTTGGGAAGTGATTGTCACTAATGTTACGTGTATGAAAATTGACTATATTAGGCTCAAACATGCAAAATGGGGGGTATGGTCCTTTAAATGTTAAAGTCATGCTCTCACCCCACACCGCTGATGAATCGCAGCAGCAGGAAGAGCCAGAACCACGGAGCCAAGCTGGCCAGACCTCCAAACAGCCCGTTGACTGTCAAGGACAAAACCAAGACCCGGCGGCGCCCCCTCTGGTCAGCCAAATATCCCCACAGATAGCCACCGATCATCATTCCTAATGGACAAAAACAAGTCCAGAATTTTAACTACCGCGAGTCAGGTCAGTAAGAAACAGGACATTTCCTCTCTCTGGTTCAGCTTCTTTCCTTACATGTGGGAGTATTTCTTTCTATGCTGATTTTTTTCTAATATCAGCATGTGAGGTTATGCTACATTAATAACGCATAGATAGATTTAATGTAAAATACATCAAACTGCTCCAACAAGGTGCCAAAACCAAAAACATTTAACCTAAATGTACCTTTTCTTTTGTAAAGATGTTTTAGTTCAGTTAAGAAAGTATGTGGAACAAGCCTCTGTCTTGTGGGAAGATAGTCAAATTGCTTTCTTTTGTGTTCAGAGGCGATAGCTGTATATTAAAGGACCATACTAGTGATTTTCCATGTTGAAGCTCAATAAATACTTCCTGCATATACAGTACGTTACGTTGCTGACAACGGGGGTCATTTTTAATTTCTCGTTAAAAGACGTCTTCTGCTGAGACTATATTCCCTGGCGGAGACACATCCATTTTCTTCCGTGCAGGTCCGTATTAGATCAGTTAAATAACTCTGACCAAAAAAATATGAACAATGTGTTGTTCACTGTGATGGATTACTTACCTCAAGCACATCTGAAGTCTCTACAACCGCAACTAGTTTTCCCCAAGGGCCAAATTATGTCAAGCATGCCAAGCCAAGGGCNTGTAACCATTTGCAACTGGAGCGGCCCGGCACTTCCTTTGTAGCATTTACGGTGTTTTATAATCACCATTTCTAAATAAAATGGAGATATATGAATATCTATGGAAAGCTTAGATTCTCCCAAACAAAATGAGCTCAAGCATGACATTTTATGACCATGCAATCCCGAGATAAATTTAACTAAAGCACAAGATAGCCTCCGAGCTAAAACCTAGCTTTGTCGCTTCTCGATAATGTAACTTGATTGATGATGTGGATTTGATTGATGAGTCAGTGGTCCTATCAGCTTTTACGTAACCATGGCAATAGGCACGCGTTCCCCGTGCATAATATGTGCATAATATTCTACTGACAGACCAGAGACCGTGGGCTCGTCCCTATGTAGCGTTCACGATAATTTATAATCGCCACTTCTCAATAGAATTTAGATATATGAATATCTTCAGAAAGCTTTGATTCTTCTGAACAAAATGAGCCCAAGCATGACATTTTATAATCCCAAGATAAGTGCGACTAAAGTACAAGATCATTTATTTATTTATTTATTTTTTAAGAAGTCATCTGAGGGCCTGATAAATAGGACCCACAGGCTGCATTTGGCCTGCGGGCCACCAGTTGGGGATCCCTGCTCTACAAGTTGATTTTAGGGAGGCAGGAAAAACAATTCTAATATTTGCCGCTCCAGTAGTATATTTCATAAAATGGTTGGCACTAACGTAACGTGAATGCCGTATTTACTGACCTCAAACATGCAAAATCAGCAGCATGCTCCTGTAAGTGACTGTGATTTACCGAGGAAGATGCTGGCAGTCAGCAGGCCCATGTCTGAGGAGCTCAGGAGCAGATCGCAGCGCGCCGTCGGCAGCAGAAAAGACACACACAGAATCTCCATGGCATCGCTGGCATTGGCCCATCCACACACCACCAGCAGGAGCCAGTGGAACAAACCAAAACCTGACAGGAGCCACAAAACACAAAGACCAGGGTTAGCTGTAAAATAGCTTCCTGTAGTCTTTAGGTAGGTAGGTAGGTACTTTATTAATATTAATCCCCAAGGGGAAACTTCTGTGTTACAGCAGCAAGGGATAGTCAGATACACAACATAAAATAAAATAATAAATAAATTAAAAAAAAAAAAATCAAATAAATCAAATAAATCAAAATAAANCATAAAATAAAATAATAAATAAATTAAAAAAAAAAAAATCAAATAAATCAAATAAATCAAAATAAAAATCAAATTAGCAATAATACTCAATCCAAGCAATATAAAGCTTATATATATCTGCTTCTGATATATAGATGATTTTAACAGTTTGCAGTCTGTCTACACTAAACGCTCCTGCATAACACATCAGCTGCAATATTAAACTACAATTTAAATACCTGTTTTCTCTACTGCTTCCTCATATGTTAATCTTCTGTGTGTGCTTCCACCAGCTTCATGTGTGATGGCTGCTGACATGCTCCTATCGAAGATTATTTCACCTATGAAGTAATCACACACACACACACACACACACGCACTCATGTTACTTAAGGGCATTAAGTTAAAGAAAAAAGTCAATCATCACCATACGGTCACTTTTCTTTTTTTTTTTTTTANTTTTTTTTTTTTTTACTTTAATGTAAGGATTTACACACTATCAAAGTTTTTATAAATTCTGCAGTTTACAGTCATTGTTGATTGGGAAGTTCTACTTGTACTTCTCAATCAACGGGAACGTGCAACATTCACAAGATGAAATAGTGCAGCTGGAAAAAAGCGAGAAAAACTTGTTTTTTGTGTTTGTTCTCGTACAGACATGATTTGTTTTGTATAAATTTAGTTTGCTTGAGTAACACAATTTATAGGCTAACATTAAAGGATCATTTTTCATGTTTGAGCCCAATAAATACTACCTACATACACGTTACATAACTGACAACCATTTTCCAAAAATACAACTGGAGGGGCAAATTAGTATTGCTTTCCTACCTTCCAGACTGCCATTCATTTAATTCCAGTATGCTATTAAAAAATAAATTTCATTTAATTCCAGTATGCTATTAAAAAATAAATTTGTAGAGACTTAAAACGTGCTTGAGATAAGTAATCGATCACAACAAACATGACAAACAAGACACAACAAACTATAGGAAACTCATTCAATCAACACATCCCAACACCCAATAATAATAATCTTATTTAACTCCTTTAAATCTATCCATCTGTCTATATTCATATTTAAGTTTAAGTTTATTTGTCCCAGAAAGAAAACTGGGTGTGCAGCATAGTGTATATATACTATGCTGTACATATACAGCATAGTATATATATATATATATATATACAATATATATGTATATGTATAAACTGTGGATTAAAACCTTCCACAAAATCAATAGGATACAATCTCAAGCATTTAATGAAGCCATGAGCATTCATTGAGGCTGGCAAGAATGAAGAGTGAAAAATAGATAACTGGATAAATAATGAGATGAGTTATACAGTATAAATATATATTATACAAAACTTAGGGCAATATGTCATAAGTCCAAACACACACACACACACACACACACACACACACACACACACACACACACACACTCCCGTTAATTAAATCTATTTGCACTTATCACATATTGTCCTTAAGTTTGAAATTTTCTCTCCCTGCTTGTGTAACACACCTTGCATTTCTGTTAAGAAAAGTGTTTATATGAGAAATTTTTATTAACTTTACATCGTTATGGCAAAACAGTACTGTTCTGAAATGTGTTAAAAATCAACTATAATCACTCGTAAAGAGAACATGAAGGATCGAGGTGTGCCCACAAATCTTAAAGATTTGAGATCTGGATCCTGGAAAATATAGAATTTAGGCTAGTTATAAAATATAGCTGTTATTACTTGTCATATTTGAATAGATTGCTGATTAGGAAAATATACAATAACATATGATGTGGTATTGAGATGAAAATTGTTTCGTAGCTGGATAGTCTACCAACAAACCTTTGACATGTGTGAATCTTCAGCAAAACACGATTTTACCTTCATCTGAATCCAGGTCGCTCGGGTCTAGCTGGTCCCCGGTGAGAAGTGGCTCCAGTGCATCAGCGTCTGCAGGCTTCACCCGGCGAGACATTCCAAACCCGGATTTCTCTAATTCAGGGTTTAACAGTGCATATGAAGCTCCGTGTAAGTGGGAATTTTACTGTTGGAACCGCTGCATCTTCCCTGTGACAACCTGCTGCTGAGCTAACAGAGGAGCTAATCTGCCCACGACTCTCCAAAAAACCAGGAAGTAAAACCCACAGCGACACTTTCCACCTCCCGAGCCGTTTCCACTCACTTTCCCTGGATGCTCCTGCAAGCTACAAGTTGGTTATAAACCGCTGAGCTGACGTGTTTCCACCGTGTAGCAGAGTTTAGCTTCACATGAGCTGTGTTAGCGGCTAAGCAGACGCGAATAAAGGGGAGCGGATCCGTTTGACGTTCACGTTACCTCCCCTTGTGTTTTAAAAAGATTGAAGATGGCGACCAGTTCGGAACGCAGTCCTCCTCCTTTCCCGGACTCAGAGGAACAAGACGTGTTGGACTCTGAAGACGTTGGAGCCCCCGACAGTGATGAAGATGAAGAAGAGCTCTTCATGAGTGCAGTATGTCCGCTTCCAATGCATATTTACGTTAAGTGCACGCTAGCTAACCCGCCTCTGTTTGCTAACTTAGCTAACTTCTAAGCTAATAAGGCACTTTTACCAAAAGTTTTAAGAGTAGTTGAGTAACATTTAGTTTAAGTTTTGAGGAAATAATAAGACAGTTATTTTGACACAAGTAACTAACATTTTAGTTGACGTTAGACTTGAAGCATTTAAACTGTGCAGCATTAGGTTGCAATAAATCTTTTCTATATTAGTCAAAACAAACAACGTTAGCAGCTGTTATAGTTTCTGCTGCTGCTTTAAAAGAGCTTTAGCTAATCTTTGACTTTGTGAAGTTGTTGCCACCATCGATTTTGCCATTGATTTTTTTTTTTTTTTTTTTTTTTGTCAAAAAGTTGCAGTGTGAAGAATTGGTTTGCTGTGATTTGATTACAAAACCAGTTTTTATTAATTTACTGCCTGATCTAGTTAATTCCTCATTAAAACAAGTGTAATTGGATCTACGTGCAACATCTCTGACATACTGAGGAATTCCAGGTGATCCACGAAACTGTGTCAGGTCTGAAGTTAGCCTCAGCGTTTGTTAGGTCAGACTCCAGGCCATGGACAAATTGTGCTTTATTAAATCTTAAAAACCTAAGAGGAAGGAGCGAAGTGTCGATGAATGTGAACACACGATACTATCAGGGAAATTATGCCGACATTAAAGTTTTCCAAAGCATAAAACTGACTTTTTCTGAATGGTTTGGTCAGATTCCTGTCATGTGAGTGAGCTGTGGTCACGTGGTCAGAACCCGGATGTTTACCCACAGGCTGACAGTTCAGAGGGTGATTGGAAAAGTGCTGGCTCTGATTTTTTTGAGTGCTGAAATCATGACTCAGCGGATGTGGATCCAAGTTTTACACAGTTTTCGTAACTGTTTGCTATTGAACCAGAGACCCAGGTTAAAGGGCCATACTGGTGGTTTTTGCATGTTTGAGCCCAATATATCTTCTTCTTCTTTTCGGCTTTCCCTTCAGGGGTCACCACAGCGAATCATCTGCCTCCATCTAACC
>VXCM01005516.1:0-28389 GCA_014773175.1 Lucifuga dentata
CTGGTCTACAGGGATTTTGCTGTAAAATGGATTAATGGTGACAAAACCTAATCATGGGATCTTTTTAGGATTCTTTTACCTTTGAAACAACGGTAAGATCACAAATTTATTCCATATTTTAGCAATGTTCTGGTCAGCGGTTTGACATCATTAAAAGTGTTTAGTTAAAAGTGAGTAGCGTGCTGAAAGCTTTATCAGCATGTATTCTGGTTTTTTGTTGCTTTGTCTTATTTGCATGTTAAGTTATTTTTTGGTGAAAAGAAATGTCTAACATTTTAAAATGTCTTTAAATGTTTTTTTACTTCAGACCAGGTGTTCTCCTGCTCCGTGAAAACAGAGGCTTGATATTTGACACTTTATTACAAAACGATCATAGCAGGCAGAAACTTGGCATTTTTCGTATTTGTTTTTTAAGCGGTATTGATCAATTGGAGACCTGAATTTTGACTATTGAGTTATTCATTTGGTTTATTTATCACATTGTCTCACATGTAAACAGAGTTAAATGACAGAGATTTTTCATCCAAACAACTTCACACATGATGCTGCACGTCTTTGGGTCCTGAACAATAAACCTGCTGAATATCAGCTTCACACAGAGCCGGGTTCTAGAGATGTTGCTGCCACAGACAGAGATTTCTGCCTTTATAGTTGTTGATTAATGTGTCTTTAAATGAAATATACATGTCGCAGTTCATCTTCTTGCTGTATGTATGCATATCAGTGTGTGTGACAGTTGTATTCTTTTTAAGGCTGGGTCGTCCCGCGATACCTGAGTGTGTCTTCATTAACCTGGGTGCTTCTTCATTTACCTGGGCGGGTCTTCATTAACCTGGGTGGACCGCCCAAGTAAGCCTTTGTGTGGTAAACAGTGGCTTTACACAAAATATTCAGAAGCATTAGTCTAGCACCCTTGAGCTGAGATAGTGGCTCGTCGCTGAGAGAGATGGCAGACTCACGACCATCACAGCAGATAACGGTAAATAGATTGTGATTGCCAGTTTAGATTTCTATGCATTGAGCTGTCTAATATGGTGCTTAATGGTGATTTAAGAGCAGCATATCTGGCTGTCTGCCTCAGTAACATCTGAAACAGGTTTAAGTTGGAGAAAAGTTTGTACAAGTGTTTGGAGCTTTACCAATTTGGACTTGCACTTTATCAGACATATCCGTAGGTAATGAATGAAATATTAAATCACATTTTATTGTGATCATTTACGATGCTGACACACGTATTTGCCTCTGAGTGGATTTCTGGTGGAATCAGCTTTTGTTTTTACGACATCCAAAATGTGAAAAACCCACTATTAATTTAAATCGATTATTAATATAGGTTATTATTAATCATCCTGTAAACTGTACAGGGGCAGCACTAGTGGTAGGCTTATGGGGCTTAAGCCCTGGATGTTTTCAATAAAGCCCCAAATCTTTTTTGAAAATAGTGTGTTTTGAATTTTCTGTAGCATTTTTGCAATTACCCCAAATTCATCACCCTGGTGGAACCACAGTGTTGTGGATGGATTGGTTGGATCAAATTGGTGGTTGGGGGGGGAGGGGATTGATTTTAAGGCTGGGTCATTGAGTGAAACCTGGGTGGGCCGCCCAACTTGCGTCTAGGTATAGGAAACACTGACTTGTTTGTGGATTTGTTTTGCTAAAATTCTAATTTTCACAAGAAAAATGAATACATTGTTAAAATAAATGATGTCCTATTTACTTATTGTATAGAATATTTTTGAGGCTGCAACTCTTTCCTTTGTTGTCAACAGCTCTTTGAATACCTCATCTTTTCCATTCTAGTTTGGTGAAAGTAAAAACATTTTTGTCTAAAACAATGAGAGAACATGACATGATAGAGACAAAGTTATTTCATGTTTTTAAAAAACATGCCTGCCCAATGAAAAATGTTACTTATTAAACTGTGTTGTACAAGGAGAAAATTTAACCTTTGCATGTATTTGATGGGAAGTTAACTGCAGTCAAAAGAATATTAAATAAGTATCTGATTTGAAAACTACATATTGACAAAATAAATAATGTTTTCTGTTCATCGTACACTGTACATAGAACCATGCAGAATTATGCATCTGAATTTTGAGAGATGATGAAATTCAGAAATTTTCCTTTCTTTTAACAGACATAGCATTGTAATATTTGGTGGGATTGATGGTTACACAAGAAAGGTAAACATTTGACACTTAACTTTCACATTTCTGTGACTGTGTTGTTGCTGAACCTATTGTATGTTTTATTATCAACTGGTTATGTATGACATATTCAATAAACTATTTTATTCTACATAATGTACCTTGGCGCAGCTAATAATAACAAGGCCTTAACTGCTTTTGACTTCTTAATGAGCTCTGTGGAAAAGTTTGGTATTCCATCAAGGTAAAAAAAAAAAAGCTGCTCACATCAGTCTCCAGTTTTGTCATTTTTCCATCCAAATTCAGAGGGTTAAATTTTTTTTTTTGCCTCTTTTGTCATACATATGAGTTAGGGGAGACCAAAGGGTTGAAAATGTTGGCATCACCTGCATGTTCAGAGTTCTTGGATGTGGCAGAGCAAGCTACATAGTTAATAATAAATACTGTTCCAAGTGTTTATTATGAGCTGCTGCATGGCCTTTCCAACAAAAAAAAACTGCAGAGAAACAAGGATTTGCAAAAGAAATGTGAAAGTATTGTTTAAAAAAAGAACAAAGATGACAAGTTCATAGTTTTTTTTTTAAATAAATGAACATACTTAACATACATATTTTCATGTCATTATTTTCTGTTATGACTGTTTAACATGGTGTATAAACTGTAAACTTTACAAACAAGTTCACTGTAAGAATGTGTTTTTATACAGCTCTGTCATCGGAAAAGTGACAAACGCTCTATACGAGCTGAAAAAACAAAAGCTTGCAGGCTTTTTACACTTGACTACAACTTGAACCCATCCTGACTGCTACTGCCATAATATCTTTGAACTCTGCCTCAGTAGGAAACTGAGTGTTTCCTACTGAGTATGTGTGTGTGCAGGCACAAGAGGGTAACAAATATGGTGACCTGGCTTTTTCTCTTTGCACTGGTGAGCAAATCTTAAGTATATTTTAAAATCAGCCCTCTCTGATGGAACAAGAGGCTTTGACCGGTTATCCATGCTTGACTCTAGGGACAGACAGACTCTTCTGTTGCTTCTGACTCCAGCGCTCCTTTTTGCCTTGATTTTGTCTTTGAAGCTCTTCTTCTTCGGTCAGAAGCTCAGATGTTTGCTCATCTTCATCCTGACCTGCATGATTCAAAATAAGAAGCATGTTTCTATATTTAGCAAGATATACTGTATTTCTTGGGATTTTTTGTTTCTTTTTTTCAGTGCTCAACATCACCATGAAAAGCCTACATTTCCTGCTTATGACGACAGCAGAGGCACTTCAGAAGAATGATTGAAAACCCTTAAATAAGCCAAAAGCATTTGCACACACTCATCTTCTGCAAGTGTTCCATTCTATGGTCATTTTGGGTCTCATGCTGTTTTGCTGTTGTATTCTGTTAGAGGCAGCTTTCAGTAGCGCTGAGTGTGTTAACGGGGGAGCCTTCCTTCTGTCTTCCACTGAATGAAGCCTCTTTGGACCAGGTTATCTCAGGTGATGCAGATCTTAAAATCTTTGCTTGTATGCACTTGGCTAGAAAGCCACTGAAGCACATAATCTTTGCTATTAAAAGCAATAAAAACAAAAACAATTACCATGAATTTTAGTGAAGTATTTTACCTTGAGAAGACAAATGAATAATGCATAAATTACCTGCATATAGTGGACAAATGTGGGTTTTCCTCATATGGCAAGCTTCTCTCAGGGTCTGAATTGAAGTCAAGGATGTCTCATGGACTGGAAATGGTCAACATTAACAAGTTAAATGGATAAAATATTTAATTTATAGGTGTGTCAGTCTTCCCTACAGCTCTTTACTTCTTAAAAATAAGTTTTGGTTCCTCTAGTTGCTGTAAAGAGATAGCAATTTTTTTTTTTTTTTTTTTTTTTTTTTTTTTTTAAATTCTACAGATGAAGTTTATATGGACCAAAGTGCCACCATAACACCCTTTGATTGACTGGCGACCTGTTAAGTTCTGTTAATTATTGTGAGCTTGGGATAGTTTTTCAGTCTTTAATTTGCTAGATGTGCTTTTCCTCTCATGTCAAGGGGCTGCGGCCTGTCTCAACAAGCACAGGGCTAATTTAGAGTTTCCACTTCACCTAAGATACATGTCTTGGGCTGCACAACCACACAAAGAATGCAGGCAAGCTAAAATGAACACACTAAGAACCTGGGTGATCAGCTGCAGTGTGATTTGAACCCTTCTTGCTATCAAGCCATAATCCCTGTCACTGCTCTGCCATCACATTTTTATCTCCTAGCATCATAATTGCAAGAAAACTAGATGTACTGTACAAATATCAATGCAACACATAAGAGGTGTGATGTGCAGTAAGGGGACTCTAATTTGGTGAAACTGTTGACTTAAAATATCTAAATTTGAAGAATTAAATTGAATTAACAAACATTTCACCATATAGCTTGCATGCAGAGGAATCTCATCTGATGGAGAGCATCCATGGCATATTGTGCATTCATTCCTGTCCTGCAAACAGCACATTGTGTTCAAAACAGCTGCATAATATGTCTTTAAAAAATACAGGAAATTGGATATTATTACTTCTTCAAGATGACTGGAGTGTACCTCAGCATGCATGAGTGGTGAGATTGAACCAGAGAGAATCTGGACCTCACTCCACCAGTCCTGTAAAATAGTATACAAGAAGTCATACAACATTCTTTTTTGAGCGACAATCTTAGAAAAAAGCATTTACTTCATCTTCTGCTGTAGACTGAGATTCATACAACCCAACATGTAATGCCAATATATGCACCAATATATGCAGAGGCAAGTACAATATTATCTGTATCATCCAACCAACTAAATTATCGTACTCGGATGGGCGGGGCTTGATCCGGAAGTGGGTGGGGCATAACGAAGTTTGTATTTTAAGCCTGACATGGATATGGTTTGATCAGAAGTTGCTATATTTATTGGATCTTTTTGGTTTGTTTGTGTGTTTGTTTTTAAGAAAATTTACAGAACAGTCTCAAGCTACAATAAAGCCAGACAGATCCAAATGGCTATCCAGCCTAGACATTACCTACATGAAGCAAAAACTCTGATTTTCTTACTAATAGACAGGGTTTACTTACTTCTGACTGATACTGTAGCTGTTCTATCTGCAAATAATTATCTAAAGCTGTTTTTAGGAGCAGTAAGACAGACTTACTTGTGACTTGGGAACTCTGGGGAATCGCTGGAGTCCATGCTACAGGTATGCATTCACATGGCGGGTTAAACAGGAAGTACTTCCTTATTATGCAGATTGTGTGTGGATTTAATGCGAATCACGCTCCGTGTCCCCTCCCAACACCAAAAGAGTGATGGTGAATTGAAACAGAGAGAATCGAAACTGAAAAAACAATATTTGTCATTAAAAGAAAATTCTGAAAGAAAAAAAATTGAAATGAAATAAAAATTTAGTTTGATGACATTGTTTTAATTTTCAACCAGCTTTTTTCAATGACTATATATATATATATATATCCCTCATCACCCCCCCCATGGAGTGGTTGATTGTGTCTTCCTCAAGCTGGGGTCCTCTACCAGAGGCCTGGGAGTTTGCAGTATCTTAGCTGACTGCACTCTTTTGGACAGAGACCATGTTGTTCCTGGAATCTCTTGGAGCCACTCTCCCAGTTTGGGGGTCACAGCCCCGAGTGCTCCAATTACCACTTTGGACTTCACCTTCCATGTCCATAACATGAACCGCATGTGGGAACTATGGATATATATATATATATACATGTATATATATATATATAAATTCTGTTTCAATTAATAAAATTACTGTTCTGGCTCCATATACCTACAGCAGGTAAATGAGACGTACCTGCAGCAGTTATGCTCAGTTAAGCGGGTTACGCTCAGGTTTGTGTGAGAGCATGCCCAGATCCAACTCACGATAATTGAGAGTGTGTGTGCACTGCACTGTGTGTGTGTTTGTGTGCCGGGGGCCTCAGAGAGAGAATGATTCAGACACAGAATGCACAGCTACAACACAGAGACACTGCAGGGCAACCTGCCTACACCACATTATGTTATTCTCACTAACAAAACCACAACATGAACAAAAAACACCAATGATTAATACAGCTATAAGCAATGATTTTTGTCTGAATGGGCGCCTCAGGGATCTGGTGATCTGATCATAGAGACTTTCTAATCTCAAAACCAAACTAATGTCGGTAATTCTCCTGCTGTGATTCTTGGAGATTCCTTGGGCTGTCATCATCATCACCATCCTCCTCCTCCTCCTCCTCCTAACTGTGCACGGAGTCATATTCACATGTCGTCTTCCAGGACCATTCAGAAAAATATCTGTTCCATGATGAGAATTTCTTTTTCATTTAAATTATTTTACTTTAAATTAAATATTTTGTTAATATTTTGAATGAAAGATCAAGTGCACAAACACAAATGATGAAGGTTCTGCAGGTCTGATCTTTATTCTGAAATCTGACTCCAGGCTGAGAGAAGAAAGAATAACCTGAGGACACGTTTATTGAGTAACTGCAAAAAAAGCTGGTGCATATAAATGCAGACTTGGAAGTAAATTTATGATTCATAATATTGTTGTAGTTGTGATGAAATACCAACATAATCTCACTTAAATAAGCAAAATAAAATACATAAGCAAAATAGAAATACATTCAGCATGTTAATCTGAGGTTCAGGCTGCCGAAATTATTATTAATGTTAGCTGACCTTTCACCTCTACAGTCAGACCAAATATTTCACATGACCAATAGCATGTGAGTATAGTAACAAGGAATCAAAATCTAACTGGTGAATTTCCATGACATTTGCTGTGGATGTTCATGGTCCTCAGAAAATATTTCATGATGTTTATTTATCTGATCTTTGCTCCCCAAAACTTCCACTCGTTCACAAGAAAAACCAGGAAGTAACGGGCCACTTCTTCCAGAGGATGAACCGTTTCCATTTTGGACGCTCCAGCAGTTTTACTGTTTCAACTTTATACCAGCATATCTGATATCATTATTCATCAGCAGGATTTTCCTGTGGTATTCCAGTAATTTAATCCAGATCCAGATATTGATGCACATCTGGAAGATTAAAATACATACTGGGACAAAAGTCGCATTTATGACATCTCTGTATATTTACAAACAAATCCAGAAGCGTGTTGTAACAAACATAAAGCTAAAACGATGCTGATTCAGCAGAATAAGAGTTTGAACATGTTTTCAACAGTTATGAATATAGATCCAGAAGAAGAAAATATCACTAAATTACATGAAAAATCTTTTCACACACATCTGATTTCAAGGTAATGAGAGTAAAAGTCTGGATTAATTTGGCAACAATAAAACGGCTTTGGTGGAGATGTGAGTTCTCTGAGTGACTCCAGTTTAAAAAGGCAGAGAAGAAACTCCAAATTGATGCTAGATGATGTATAAGCACAAGAATAAACAGATGTAAGATTTCCTAACGTCTCTTTCCTTTACAGCTGCACGCGTGTTTGGGAGGAGGCGTGATCAATGCAACGCAGCTCAGACGCCAAAAGAGGAACTGGATCGTCCCAATACGGCAGCTGAAAGAGAACTACGACTACACCTCAAAGGGCTTCATCGCCAGAGTAAGACGCTCCTCACAGCAAGTCACGTGTTTCCTGACAGCAATGAAGATTTCATTTCTGACTCAACATAAAAAGGCTGTCGCGGCCAGTAATGATACAAAATAATAAAATAATAATATCTATATATAATATATAGATATATATCTATAGAATATATGTATAATATATAGATATATAATATATTTATCACATTTTATCATTTTTATCACATTTAGGAAGATTCATCATCATTTGGAATAGTTTTAATGTCGTACAAACTCACTAAAACCATTATAAACACTTTGATCTATCAAACTAAAACTTTTTACACGCATTACAGACATGCTGAGGAAGAAATCCTGTGAATTCCAGCATGCTGACTCATATTATGACCGACTGATGCCATTTTAAACCACAAAAGAAGAAAAAAAGAAGAAGGGTTCCATTATTTTCTATTTTTTACATTTAACCAATTCAGATGGAGCTGGAAGTGACACAAACACACCCATGTAAAAAGTCTTTGCTTTCCAGTGACACCATGGATACCATCAGCAGCATCTTCTCCAGTTTAAAAATTGGAAGGTTGTACATTAGCCAAAATGCACAAAATGTCAGTGATCCTTAAGCAGTTAAATATAAATAAATACTCTATATAAATTTTCTATTTACATTTACATCCCTACAGCCCATAATGCACCTCTGTAGTTATCAAAAATCAATAAAAATATATTGCATTTATGTTTTGAAATGAAGTAATTCAGATTATTGTTGGTGTTTTTGTTGGCAGTCAAATTCTCATTCTGTTTACTGTATATGGACGTAATATGCTGTAATATATTTGCTATAATAATCTGCTGACTCACCACAGAAATTTAAATGAGAAAACAGTGAAACCCAAAACATTTTCTTGGCTGTAATCAAGCAGCAGAATTAAGATGTAGAAGAAAACATATGATTATTGAATGAATCACACCTCGTCTTTCTGCTTCTATTCAGGTCAAACTTGTAAATAAAAGCGTTGAGCCTGAAGAGCAGGAAAGCTGTAGACAGGCTTGAAGCCATAAAACGGGACTGCCGTGAGAAAAGAATGTTTTCAGGCTATACTGTGGTGTTCATGTTCAGGCCTGATTTCTCCAGACTGAGTCCACAGCTTCTTTTAGTTTTACCTGTTTCAGGTGAACCTGGCTGATGTATGAATGATATCATGAACATCTATACAGGCTTTTAATTACATGACAAAGTCAAACTGAGTTGTGTTGACATGATAACTTAGATTTTCTCTCACTGACATTGTTAATAGGTTTTGTTGCTCACTTTCCTTGAGAATATTTTCATAACCGCTGGTCTAATATCGCTTATGTTCTCAGATCAGGTCAGACAAAGATGAAGGGGAGCCGTTGTATTACTCCCTGCACGGCCCTGGGGCCGATGAGAAACCTGCACATCTGTTTGTTGTGGAGGAGACGACCGGACTGGTGCACGTCGAAGGAACGCTGGACCGAGAGGAGAGAGAGATGTATATTGTGAGTACCAGAGATGTGCCATAACACGGTGATGACACCAGAATAATTTTTTTTGTGATAAAAATGTGCCACATCGCACATGCATTTTGCAAATGCAAATGCATTTTCATAACATGCACAAGAAGAAACTAAACCATCATGTCTGAAAGCAGCACGTCAGCGTCTGATGAATTGTTTCGTAAAAAGGAAATGTTTGAAATGTTTCAGCTACAAGGCTAACTGGCTAAACTGCCCTCGCAGAGCATTTCTGTGTGAAGCTAAACAGTCAGCTAACAACTTGATATCTTCTCAAAAAAGACAAGGCTTGACCTTTTATTGAAAAGACTTTTGTTGTAAAACTGAAAATACAGAAAAAAGCATACATTAGTACAACAGAACTTGAATCCTACTGTAAATATACTATCAGAAAAATAAAATGAAAATGAAATGAAAAATGAAAAACATTCTTATATTCGTGTTGTATGAAAACTTAGGTCAACTGGATTCAAGTTTTTAATTCTGAAACATTTCATCTAAATGGTTTCATCAGGCATTTCTGCCTGATGAAGCCTCCTCCAGTAACTACAGTAACTATGGTGTCAACTCACAACTAACCTTCAATTCAAAAGAAATAGATATTATTCAAATTTTTTGAATAATGCAAAACTCCAAAAAATTTGAATATCTTTTTGAATAAATAAATACTCAGCAGATAACACAAATCAGAAATAGCACACACTACCGTATATACTCGACTATAAGCCGAATCCCCGATTTTGACCTGCAAATTTAGATTTTTAAAGAAACCCGTATATAAGCCGACCCCTTGATGTTGTTCAATCAGTTTATTTGTTTAGTAAATTACCTGTATAGTATTCCTGTGATTTTCTGAAAATAAAATTTTAAAACTTTAAAAATTTTAAATTTAAAAAACTTTAAAAATTTTAAAACTTCACCACTTTAACGGGGCTTCTCTTCCTGAAGAACACTGGAATGATAACATTGCACTCTTTCTTTTCATAGCTTATTTATTTTCAAAATCAAAATAACAAAACATGACATGAGGTGAGGTCAGAAACTAGCCTATAATCATTGATCAGCTGAGCATCTATAAATAGACTCCTTGGCTTCATGGAGCTGCGGTGCTGCGCTGGTGTTGTGCCGAAATATGCATCCCTGCTGAAAATTGCATCCCCACTGTAAATAATTTTCTGAAGATGAAGGAATGAAATCAAGTTAACAGCTCATATTTGGGGTTATTTGGATGTGACAGGGTGAGTTTGGTGAACGTTACCTTCCTCAGGGCTGAGAAAGGAGGAGATGCAGTTTTTGGCAAGCGGCTCGTCTGCCGAGATTTGCATCCTGAATATTAATAATTTTCTGAGGATGAACAAATGAAATGTTAAAAACTTACATTTGGGGTTGTTTTTGTGTGACAGGGTGAGTTTGATGCATATGACTATGTGACTGTCTCTGGAAATGTCTGGATAACGGCTCTGATTTGCTTTGTGACTGGATCTCAGGCAGGTTGTTCAGTGGTTCATGTTTCCTCTTAGCTCCATCAATGACCTTAAACAATTTTTAAAATAAAAACTTGTTAGCGGGTTCTGTCTCTGTCCATGTTCCAGCTACAGGTACACATTTACATCAAGTCGCAACTGCTGATTCAAAATAACTTTATTAATGAGAGTGATTAATGGAATGGTGTTTTCATTTGTCCCAGTGTGCAGATTACATTTACAACTGGATAGCTGTGACTGAGATCTAATAACAATGAATTATATCATATCATATATCCATGTTTGGCCTGGCAGGTCAGACTGCATTCTTGATCATGGGAATCATGTCCTTAATGATGCTGAACTAGAGGGATGTCCAGGTCACATGAGGACAGAGATGGAATGAGGGAATTGGGACGTACCCATAGTCACCATGAGAGTGCCACCTACAGAAACCTCATCAATGAGCACCATGATGGCTTCAATTAAAGTCTTGTAAATGTGTCATTTTAAGGACAATACCAGTGATTTTGCATGTTTGAGCCCAATATATTTCCCAAAATCTACTAAACTATACTTTAACAGTAAATTTAAAAAACAAAAAATTCTATCTTCTGGACTGCCAGTGGTTTCAATTAATTTCAGTATTCTGTTAAAATCAACTTGTATAGACTTGAAACATACTTGAGATAAGAGACTGATCACAGCGAACACTATGTCTATTAAGTTTTTTTGTCTAAGTAACTTTATTTAACCAGTCCAACGCAGAGCTGCACGGATGACAATGTCTCCTCAGGGAATACAGTCCCAAGAGAAGACAGCTTTTTCAGAGAAACGAAAAACAATCGTCACTTCTACATTTGGACACAAGGACAGGGTGTGTAGTATTGAATTTTAAAGAGAGTGTGTCACCTGACCATTTGATTTTGAAAGAGTTGAGGATTTGGCAAAATAAGAAAATGGATTCACGCTTTGGAAATTGTCAGTAACATATAACATCTATGCGGGTAGTATTTATTAAGCTTAAACATGCAAAATCGCTAGTATGGTCCTTTAAAGTTGTGTGTACCATGTGTGAGTGATTTCATTCTGTCCAACAGCTTTCAGGAGTGGCCAGGTTTCGTAACGGCTCTATAGCTGAGACCAAAGTAGACCTGAGGTTTGTAGTGGCTGATGAGAATGATAATCCACCGGTTTTCATTCAAACACTTCCTGCCTCAGTTAATGAGTCCAGCCCAGCAGGTAAACCTCCTCATCTTCTACCTGCACCACTGAAAATAATAACCACCACTTTACTCTTTTAAATGTTTTATTCTGTATATGTTTTAGTGGGTAATGAGATATCTTGCTCTGGATTGATGATTGACGGCCTGATTACCATGAAATGTATTTTTTTATTTAAGAGACAGACATCAAGATGTTTCTAACCAAGATTCATCTCTGCACATTCAAAAGCATCTCGAGATGATCATCTCAGTCCAGCTGCAAACATATGTTTGTGGTTGGAACATTATCTGCACTAGCTCCGAACCAACTACAGAGCAATCTATTGATCTATTGATCAATCAAGAAGCAAAGAGGGCTGTATGTGGTTAATACTTAATTACAACTGTGGTAAAGTTTGTTTTACGTTAGATGCTTGTCAGATATCCCCTACTTAAAACCATCAATGTGTCAAATGTAAAACAAGCTTTACTGCATTAAGCTCCACCTTTAATTAGATGTAATCAAAGGTGGAGTTTAGTAGCAGGTGAACGAAAATCCAGTTAAGATGCCTAAATCCAAACACAAGTTGTTCAAGGTGGAAACATATCAAACCTACCTAACACGTGTTTATGTTAGTGTGTGCTTGTATGTTGTCAGCATGTTGTTCCATTCTCCTGTTCAGCGTCTGAAGACAGCACATCTTCTACACATCATGTGAAGCAACGTGGTTTTCCACACGTTGTCTTGAAGTCAGATTCAGCTTCTGCTGTCATAGTTTTCTTCTTTATGGATCAAATGATGCTATGACTAGGAAAGGATCCACATTCATCTTTGTTCATCTGGTTTATTTTGACACCATAGTTTGGATTTTCTTTCTCCGCCCTCAGACATTTCTGACCAATGAGCACAGAGAGTGTTGTCACATGACTTCTGCTGATACATTTTGATTCAATTGGATTTTTTTCCTGTGTGAAACTGAAACAAACCAAGCAGTAAATTCAACGCTGAGCAATTTAATCTCTGATTCAGAGCAGAGCAGGTCTTCAGGTCTGAAAACACCCAAAAAAAACCAATGAAAGTCCTTAGCCCCTTTAGGGATTTTAAAATTGGTTTCCTCAGTCTTCTGAAAACTGCTGCTGCTGCATTTTGAATAAATTGCCAGAGAACCACAGAGAAGTGCAATTGATCTATTGTAAACAGTGGCAGAAAAAATAAATATGAGCCTTTCTTTTTTTGTCAGGTACTCTGGTTGCCATGGTAACAGCAATTGATGCTGACAAGCCCAACACGTCATACTCTAAGGTCGCTTACAGTATCAAGAAGCAGGAACCCTCTGATGGTGCAGACTTCTTCTACATAGACAGACACAGTGGAGCCATCTACGTCAAAGAGGAAACCTTAGACAGAGAGGTTTGTGTTAACGGTGTTCAGGCTTCTGAGGGCCATCTGAAGTTTTTAATTTATTCAACATATTGAGAAAGTTATATGTAGATAAAAAAGACAAACTGTCCCTAATGACAAATTTGATTTTAGTTGCTACACGTGTATATTTAATCAATATACAGTAAAATTGGTAATGAGTACAAAAATGCTGCCACACCTGTTCTTTTCAATGTTGTTTTAGCTCTTTGGGGATAAGTGTATTGTATATTTAATGGTGAGGCTGATGTTGTCCACAGAGACAAAGCTCCTACGTGTTGACAATAAAAGCAGCTGACATGGACGGAGCTTCTGGAGGCAACACTGGTACGACTACTGTTAATGTCAAAGTGCTCGACATTAATGATAACATGCCAACGCTGGAAAAAGATGAGGTATGAACTTTTAATTAGTTTTGTCACTGAAATATTAACACTCTTACCTGCTGCTTTGCGCAAATATAGACACAAATACTTAGTGTTAAGTTATGCATTGTTGAACAAACAAAATGTATGTTCAATGAACCTAGGATTCTCAGTAGAAAAGCCTCAAATTTTTAGGTACAATGAACTAATATTGCATGGCTAACTCGCCCTAAAAAAAGTTAACTTATGCATTGTTGAACAAACAAAAAAGTACATGTTCAGTACAGGGAGAACATGTAAACTCCACACAGAAAGGAACCGGTCGGCCTCCAACCTGGGACCTTCTTGCTGTGAGGCTACAGAGCTAACCACTGAACCACCATACTGCTCCAATCACCAAGATTCTATTTTAAGCAATAAGTTTGTGCTTTGCTAATAGCAATGAGCAAAACTAAACTTACTTAAGTTGATTCAACTCAAAAACTCTAACTGAATAAAAAAATATCCAAAAAGGACAACTAACTCAAAATCATTAGGTCATCTATATATGTTGGGTACAATTAACTAAATTAGTACAATTAATAATTTCTTTGAGTTTAAACAACACTGGGATTACAGTGTACTGTGGAGGTAGAATAACACACACACACACACACACAGACACACTGATGATGCCATCACAATCCCACCTGCTGCTTTCTGCTTCTGAAGGGAAACAAACTTTTTGGGCACTAACCAATTTATTTTTTTGGTCAAAATGCTCCAGACAGTTGAAGATGAGGTTGGGATGGAAGCCGTTAAGTGTCCCTGAGCTCCACTTCCACACCCACTGGTGTCACAATCAGCAGCGACTCCACTGCAATCAATCCTGTTTCTGATCGCAGATCAACTGATTCCTAAAACCCATGAGAACGCCACGTTCCAACCTGTTCCAACAAGCTTCAACTTGACAAGCTCACACACACACACACACACGCACAAGTTATGGATAAAAGCAGTCAATACGTTGATTGATCACTTACACATTACTGATCCCATGCTGCTGGTTTTCTTTCTCTGAAAAACTCCACGCAAACAGGAGGAGCCGATCCACACGGCTAACACAACCACACACACCACCACATAACACACGCAACAAACACACACACACAGACACACACGCACACAGAGCTCCTCTGAAACTCCTTCACTGCTCAGCGCTGTCTGGACTGCTTCACCACAGCCGGACAAGCCCTTCTCTTTGTGTGTGTGTGTGTGTNTGTGTGTGTGTGTGTGTGTGTGTGTGTGTGTGTGTGTGTGTGTGTGTGTGTGTGTGTGTCTGCCTTGTGACCAGCTGAGCAGTTCAGTTCTTACCACAGTTTACACAAATATCCTCAACAATAACGGGACTTCCCTTTTCCCTCTGCACCCTACCATGTTTACTCCCACCTTTCCTTTCCTTTCCTTTCCTTTCCTTTCCTTTCCATTCCTTTCCTTTCCTTTCCTCTCTCTCCTCTCCTCTCCTCTGCTCTGCTCTGGGGATTTTTAAGAATTTTCAGCTTCATCAGGCACTCAGGAGTGGAGTGGGACACATCATGAGGTCAGATTTAGGCCCATGATTTTTAAGAAACTTAGCACGTTTTCAGATCTGTAGATCGTTTGCTCTGGTCTGAATCAGGGACTACATTGTTGGTTTGGTTCAGTTTCACACAGGAAAACATCCAATCAAACCAAAATATATCAGCAAAAGTCATGTGACAACACTCTCTCTGCTCATTGGTCAGAAATGTGTGGGGGCAGAGAAAGAAACTCTAAACAGGAAGTAGTTTCTATGGTGTCAAAGTAAATCAGAGTAACAAAGATGAATGTGGATCCTTTCCTAGTCATAGCATCATTTGATCCATGAAGAAGAAAACTATGACAGCAGAAGCTGAATTTAACTCACTTTTCTTCCTGAATTAACCTGTGTTTTTATTTTCACGCCTCGCTGATGTCATCAAACCCACAGACAAACTCCAAGGCCTCGTCCAAAATCACTTCTCTATATAGTGCACTATTTAGTGTGTTCACCATTTTGTAGTGGTGTCTGAATGTTTAGGGAGGATTATTATACGATTTATAGTACACTCAAAGTACCCCATAATGCAACAGTGCAAGTCATGTACAGATGATGGGCACAAGCAGAGTATACCATCATACATTAAGCAGGAAGGAAGGAACAAAACGAATGTCAAACGGAGGAATGAGCAGCGTGACGTAGGCGGGAACCTTAAATCTGAGTAAATTATTACACTTTAAACTGTTTGAACATATACTGTAAAGTACTTTATGCCAGTTTGTAGCCGTGCAGTAAATTGTGAATCACGTGTATGCACCAGCTAGTGACTAAGCTAGCTAGCTATGCTGCTTCTGTACAGCTGTATTGGCTATTAGTAGCACTAAGCTAGATGATTAGATAATATTACCTCAGTTGTTACGTAATGTTACAGATGTATTAATTTTATAAAAGATTTGCAGACAGTTTCATGTAATTATTAGAGGGATACCGCTTTTTGTTTTGTCTGTTCTATTCTGTTTTTGGGCAGCGAAGATGTCGATTAGCCTGAGATCAGAAACATCTTCTCATGCAACAATTTGCTGCTGCAGCCAGACGGATGAATCATGTTCACGCTGCAAATGAAGTCAAGGAAATAAAACTGTAACAGTGAGTCATGAAGTGAAATATTGAAGTAAAATCTGCTGTAATGATGTTGTATGATGGTAGAGTTGTCAGTCATGCTGTGTTTTTAAAGAATTCTCTGACATTCTGCATTTAATCGTTCACAGTAACGAGGTAGAAATGAGCTGCAGAGCTTTTATCTTTAGCTTGAAGTTTAGCGACGTCTTGCTAACGTAGCGAGAGCACCACGGCTCACAATTATTCTGTTCTTTCTTACGATACTTGAATGATAGTGATGATAAAAACAGACAAACTGAGAACGAGTACGTCGTCACAGAGCTGTAAAAAGTGTTTCTATGTAGTATTTTTGATGAGTACAACTTTTTACTCAGGCGTGAAAATAAAGAGTATTATTAAAAGCAGACGGCGCAAACCGTACCACAACACAAAAAAGTGTTTTTATTTATGTATTACTGACAGAAAAGTTTTGCTGTTTAAAAACACAAAGAATTTAAAATCCACGCTGTATAAATAATGCAGAGTAGTATTTGTGCGACAGCAACTTCATAACTAACGCTCAGAAAAGGAGCGAGGCGTGTCCAAAAGTGTTTTTTTATTTTTGTAATTTTGCCAACTAGTGCACGATGCAGTGCACTACATGACACTCCCTGCCTGCATAGTGAGTGGGTATTGAGTGTGTAGTGTGTAGTGTGTAGTGGGTATTGAGTGTGTAGTGTGTAGTGGGTATTGAGTGTGTAGTGGGTATTGAGTGTGTAGTGTGTAGTGGGTATTGAGTGTGTAGTGTGTAGTGTGTAGTGGGTATTGAGTGTGTAGTATGTAGTGTGTAGTGGGTATTGAGTGTGTAGTGTGTAGTGTGTAGTGGGTATTGAGTGTGTAGTGTGTAGTGAGTGGGTGGTGTCCTCCTCTCCCAGAAGTCGGCCGGCTGAGCGGCGCTGACCACAGTAAGGTGTGTCAGAGAACTTTTCCTCAATAAATCACCAGTCAGCATGGCTTTGTTCTTTGTGTGTGTGTGTGTGTGTGTGTGTGTGTGTGCATATATACCATATGCNGCATGGCTTTGTTCTTTGTGTGTGTGTGTGTGTGTGTGTGTGTGTGTGCATATATACCATATGCATTTGCAGGTGTGTATGTATAAATGTGTGTATGTGTGTTTTGTATTTGCGGGTGTGTTTTTGTATGCATTTGTCTGTGTGTATGTATAAATGTGTGTGTGTGTATCTGTGTGTGTGTTTTTGTATGTGTGTGTATCTGTGAGTGTGTGTGTGTATGTGTGTGTGTGTGTGCTTTTGCATGTGTGTGTATCTGTGTGTGTGTGTGTGTGTGTGTGTGTTCTTGTATGCGTGTGTGTTTGTGTATCAGTGTGTGTGTGTGTGTTTTTGCATGTGTGTGTGTATCTGTGTGTGTTGTATGGTGCAGCTTTGCAGGACGATGATTGAAATTACAAACATTAATAAAGTAACAAGAAATGAGAATTTATCTGCATGATGTTTGTGATTCTTTGAAGGCCCCGCTCTCAGGTTCGTAGGGTTCAAAACACACACACACACGCACGCATGCCACACACATCCTGCTGCTTATCTACCTGCAGGTGTTAATCTTCTTTCACTGCTTTATTTAGAGAGTTGTAGGTTTCATATTTAGCTGCAGTGAGAAAGAAGCTTCACACCTCCTGGTTTCCAGGATCGTCACATTTTCAGCATTCTGAGAACAAAATCAAAATCCATTCCTGCAGCCCACTATGTGAGGAAATTTATATCCATGAATAACATTATGACCACATTAATTACTCAGAGTAAAGTCTAATCAAAGAGAAACAGGATGTTGCTGCAGATCGTTTGCTCTGGTCTGAATCATTGACTGTTAACGGCTGCATTTGGTTTGGTTCATTTCTGCACAGAAAAACATCTAATCAAACCAAAATATAGCAGCTAAAGTCATGTGACAACACTCTCTCTGCTCATTGGTCAGAAATGTCTGGAAGAAACTCCTAACGGCACAACATGCTGACAACATACAAGCACACGCTAACCTGAACTTAGCTCAGATTGATGTGTTTCCACCTTTAACACCATCCATTTGATTTGATCATCAGAGGTGGAGTTTATACACACACGCCTAGATCTCTGCTGCTAATCAATCAATAGATCAATAGGTCAATAGACTGAACTGTTGTTGATTTGGAACTAGAGTGGGTCATTTCAGATCAGAAAAAAACTGCTCTAGAGTTTGCTTGGAATTAAAGTGAGACACCTCCTGAAAGCGGTCTGGCTGTGGCTGTGTGTTTATGCTGCGTTCACAGACCTCTGAAGTTGAATTTTTCCCAGTTGTAACTTCCAACTTCCAATCTCAAACCGTTCCAGCCAAACGTAATCAAAAAAAGCATAGCTGAACATCAATAAATACTGTTCAGTTAATTAAACATCGTAATAAATGCTAACTAAAGTAAAGTTAGACTACAGGACTGTTTGGTTGTGTTGTTTTACTATGATATTAATCACAGTGGGTGTAGTAAACTTTGTGCAGAGAAGTAATATTGTGAAATCATTTACACTTACGATCAACGGCAAACAGGTATTATACAAAATAGATAGCTAACTTGATGATATATTCTGACCTTTTTCTTTCAGTTTCACGCAAGAAAAAATACTTTATTCACCTTTTAGCTGATCATTTCTATTCACAAAGCTCGCTTCCACAGCGCTGCCATGTTGAGTGACGTCATACTCGGTAAATCGGGGTAGATAATTTTGTCTGGGTTTCCCAGCCAGAGCTCTGACTTCAAGTGCCGTTCCAACGCATTTTTCCAAGTAAGAAGTCAAAAAATCTGAATTCCGAGGTCTGCCAGCAATAGACCAGCACTAATAAACCGTAAAAAGGGGAAACAAACCAAAGTCTGACTGAACTTGAACTGAAGTACATCAGAGTGAAACCGTGTCTGCTGTGAGTCAGAGATCTGCAGACGCTCCTCTGAGCAAAACTCCACCTACAACTCACCTGAGAGGCGCTCATGTTTATGAGCGCCTCTCAGGTGAGTTGAGGTGAGTTGAGGCCTCATGAGGCCTCTCATAAACATGAATAACTGAATGTGGAGGTGCACAATTTTGGTTTTAATTCTGACTTACATGTTTGTGTCTGAATTCTGAATTTGGCCTCTATTGAAAATCAATTGCTGATAATACAACGTGAATGGAAACAAATTCAAAAGGCAGAACTGCAGTTTTAGCTGCTCAGTCAGTGAGTCTGTCTACTGAGCCAGTCAATGTGGAGTTTCTGTCTTTTTATGGCGCTGACCATTGATTTTCTGCTGTTACTTCTCTGTAGTTTCAGGCTTTGACAGCAGGAATAAGTGACAGTAAAGGCCACATGTTGGCTGACTGTCCAAACATCCAGATTCAGAAAATAGAAGCAAACAGGAAGTGAAGGATTGAAAAGAGAACTGGTGTGAGATCTGGACAGGCCTGTATACCCTCTAACCCCCTGCTGTGTTCATGTTGGCTTAAAGGATCATATTGGCAATAGTACATGTTTGAGCCCAACATATACAACCCACAAACACATTACTTTACTGACAAGCATTTTCCAAAACATACTACTGGAACGATACATTTTAGAATTGTTTTTCCTACCTTCCAGACTGCTATTGTTTTCTGTTTTCAGTTCATTCCAGTATAATATAAAAATCAACTTGTAGAGAGTTGAAATGTCCTGACATAAATAATCCATCACATAGAACAACACGTCTGTTAAGTTGTTTTGTGTAAATAACTTTATTTAAACGGAGCTGCATGGAAGATGGTTTATGTCTCCCCAGAAGAAAATGGGTTTTACCAAGAAATTTAAACAACCACGCCTTCTGCATTCAGACATAAGTGTTTGCAGGTGAAACATTGAATTTTAAGGTGGTGTGTCACCTGAACATTTGATTTTGAAAGATTAGGAGATTTGGCAAAATAACAGGAAAATAAAAATCAAATTTTATGTTTTAGAAATTGGTTGTCAGTAACATATGTATGCAGGTAGCATTTATTGGACTTAAACATGCAAAATCACCGGGATGGTCTTTTAATCCCAATTACAAACAGAAATGGTCAGAATGTTTCTGAGACTCAGAACAGACTTTTAAATCTCTGCAGGGTGGAGAAAGAGGAGGAAGAGGAGAGCAGATCCTTCAGCACTTCATGCTGTTTGTTGTTACATCATCCAAGTTCAACTTCAGCATTTCCTGCATGGCTGCAGCCTGATGTCATGGCAAGTCAAAATGGTATAAAATTAACTCAAAAATAAAAAGACAAGGGGAATTTCTCAGCCTCTACCTGCTCCACAAGGAGGTCAAAGGTCAGCACCAACTACATAACTGCCAGTAGGTGGGTTCCAAAACTCTTATTTAACGTTTCTCAATTTACAGCCAGGGGACAGTATCACAAGTAGCAAAGACAAAAGTTCTTAAGGACTGTAGGTGCGTTCTGAAGCTCTTATCTGATTGCTCCTCACTCCTCATGTGACCCGGAAACCAATCAGGTCCTCCATCTTTAGGGATGTCTTAAAGCTCTTATTTCTCTCTGAGGATGGAGGAGCTTCATCAGGGAGACATGAGCGAGGAAACATGAGACGCTCCTACAGGAAGTCTGTTACCTGACAGACACGCCCCTTTACTGGAAGTCTGTTTCTGATTGGACAGATCTGCTACAGCTGATCTGATATACCGACACACATCTTAATATGACCTCATGAGTTTCATCAAACGTGTGAACAGAAAAATAAAATGACTCTGATTATTGATGTTTGATTTAGTCTGATTGATCGTCTGATTAAAATGATAAAAAAAACAACAGAAAACAACAAAATCCTCTGACATGTTTAATAAAACGTCCCGTTAGTTAAAGTTCACTAATGCTGATAAACTTTATATTTTAACTCTGAGCAATGAAACACACTCAGAAATGCGATGATCTGTAGATTATAAAGTCAGATTATTCTGCATGTTTGTCAACCTGTTCATGCTAACTGTTACAGTAATAATCAGAATATTTCATTATTTTATTATCGTCTAGGAAGTAAAACAGAGCAGCTCCACTGATCAGCTGTGACATCATCAGTAAGAGACGTCGCTTCAGGTGATGTTTGAGGAGTGAGGAAGTTTTTTCCTTCCATCATTCCTTGCGTTTTAAGGGGTAGGACTAAGATGTAAAGAAAAGATACAAGTGTGATACAAAAGATACAAATGTGGAAACAAATAAGAGTTTGCCAGTGTTTCCCAGTGTTTGCTCAACAGCACTTCAGTAGTTTTAGATATGTGCCAACACAGAGCCTGATCCACTTTGTCACCTTAAAGGGTGGAGGATCTTTTAACGCCAAGCAGCTTTCTCTATGGCAACAGCATTCAGAGTGAAGACTGTACAACCAAGAATCCAATCAAAGCAGGAAGTAAACATCAGCAGCAGGGAGGAGGCCTCGCTGACATCATGGATGACATCATGTGGGTGTTGGCTACCTCATGGACATCGGAAGCAGGAAGTGGGCCAAACCTTGTATCTTTTAACTTTCTGCCCTCATTAGAGTCTATAAGAAGGTTGCATGTGACATCACATATGACACTACATGCCAAGCGAAGCATCCGGACTCCATGTTGGATCAAGAATGCAGAGCTTTCTGTTACAGTTCAGTGTTATTCTGCCTAATTTGGGTTGGATGGACCGCTGTCAGCTGTGTAAACAACAACATTCAAAACAAAGTTAAAGACTTCTTTAAAATACTAAGAATTGCAAAAAGATAATAACCCAGAAAGGAGAGATGAGGTATTAGCCGCTGAGCGCCAGAGACGATGGCTAAATAATATCTCAAGAGCTGATCTGAAGGCAAGCAGATTGATGCAGCTGGAGTCTGACAGATACTTTGTCACTGGTAAGAAAAATGATACTATCATTTCTACGTGTTCTTTTTGTTGATAACATGATCTGTTCTCAAGAGTTTCACTAGCTGTATGTGACGCCTCATTAGCCAGTTAGCATTATCTAGCTTTAGTAAGGATGCTAATGCTAAATGTATTTGATCATCCACTCTGTGCTTATGGATCATTCTATTGTTTTGTTTTTATTTATTTATTTATTTATTGCTTCAGATTCAAATAAAGATTGAATACTCTGTGGTTTCTGTTTGGCAGCAACAAATCAGTGAACAATAACTGAGTAAGGAGCATACCGGTGATTTTGCATGTTTTAAGCCCAATAAACAAGCACGCTGTGTATCTTGCCCAGGCCTGGGACAAGATCTTTATCCAGTGCGACTGCTGTCTAAATACACAGATCAGAATTTCCTTCCCATTCTGACTCCTACGTAACATTCTGCTTTATCTGCATATGATGATGTCAGCATCAATATGATGACGCTCTCTGTAAACAGAAATGGAGGACATGCTACATATATCAGGCATGCTGATGTGTGTTTATGTCAAATAGACGTGTTAGTGTGTGATAACAGGCTCCTGTTACAGCAGCAAAACTCCAACTCCACCTGCTTCTCCTCCATGATTAACTGATGAACATACGTGTCCTGATGAAGAGATAAACACACAACATATCAGACGTTTCTCTTTGCATGTGAAAGTTTTAACCTGCTGATCAGATTTTAAATGCTTCTCTCCTCTTAGTCCATTGAAGTGTTTTGTTTACATGCGTCTCAGAAATGTGCACGTGTAGCTGCATCCTGCTGCTACAGGTCAAAGGTCAAAGCGTGTAAATACAGGTATCAGATATGAGCCGCTGAAAAAAGAAAATGTAAATACACTGAACAAAACAATCAGATATAGACAAAAGATTGGAAGATTGGGCATCAAGACTTGTAGAGTAAATCCAGCTGTGAGGTTTGTGGGGCTTTTTTTTTTAATGCTTTTGGTCTTTCAGTTTGTTTAGTTACACATAAGAACCTGAACCTGAACATGAATACCAGAACACCTGAACACCAGAAACATGAACCTGGTGAACCGCAGGTCACCAGGTTCATGTTGACAGCAGAGGAAGACAATGCTGGTTTCACACAGGGCCTTTAGAAACGTCTGAGGAAACTATTTCACCTCTAAATGAGATGATCAATGATGGAACATTGGGTTTTTTTTAAACTAAAAAAAAACTTTTTGTGGAAGTGACCAGTTCTTTCAAAGGGTGGTTTATCTGAATCGTGTTGTTCTAAAACACTCGGTGTTTTTAGAAAATCTGCACTCTGAGAAAATTGGACCACAAATCAAATTTGTGCTGCAATCCAGCAGATCAGATGTGTTGTTGTGAACAGATCTGCTGCAGAACGCTCAGCTGGCCTCAGTCCAACCACAGACCCCCCCTCCCCCCACTCCCACAGAGACAGGAAGAGGAAGCTAAGAGAATACAGTTCTGACATCATAGCAACAAGGCTCTGGACATCACAGCATCATGCTGCAGCACCGTGTCACATATTTCACACGGGTTCCTGCTGAGCCAACATCAGCAATGAGAGGCAAGAAAATATTAAAAAAAATAAAAAATATCCCACCGACACCATTCATGCTACCTCCAAATCCATCTACTTATTAGATTCATGAATTGGCTCATAATATGTTTCCCGTTAATACGTTCAGAATACATTTCCCAAAGGATAAAACCGTATTTCAGATTTCCTGATATTTTGCTAAATCTCTTAATCTTTCAAAATCAAATATTCAAGTGATACATCCACCTTAAAAATCCATGTTTCTCCTGCTAATAGTTACACAGCCTTATGAAGTCCTGGTCCTATTTTTCCATAAACGCAGGTCTTCTTTTGGGACTACTGTATATACTCGAGTATCCAACCCCCTGATGTTGTTCCATCAATTTATTTGTTTAGCAAATTACCGTTTTTCTGGGTATTGTCATAGTATTCCTGTGTTTTTCTGAAAATAATCCACGTACCGGTAAACATGATATTTATTTCAGCAGCTGATTACCGTAACTGACATGAGCTTACATGAACTTTTCTGGATGCCTCTTCCTTGTCTTAATCACCAAACAGTTCATCCCAGTCCTGCTCTGTAATAGCAGGACTGTGTAATGTACGGTACCATACCGGTATATGAAACAGCACTTTTATAAGGTTGTCTCTGATTGGTCCATTCTTTTGTCTTTGACCAATCACAGCAGAGCTTACTGGCCACTGCAAAATGTGCTGGATAAGATGTTAGGTCAGGAAATATCTCATTCTAAGGTATGATTTAAACTGTTTTCCATGGGAGTGGTAATGGTAGTATTCACACCTCTGGAAATTTCCTTCTCTAGAATCAAATTTGAATTTCTCGTGTATAAGCTGACCCCCGATTTGCTTTGTGAAATTTGGGAATAAAAACTCGGCTTATACTTGAGTATGTACAGTATATTCCCCAGTGGAGGCATAACATTCACTCCACACTTTTTATTGAGTTTAAACGCTAAAATTACGTAACTTTTAAAAAACCTGAATACACGTTTTGTTGGTGATGATGGATTACCTATCCCAAGGACGTTTCAAGTATCAACAAGTTGATTTTAATAGCAGAATGAACTGAAACCAATGGAGGTCTGGAAGGTAGGAAAAACATTTTTAATTCACCGTTCCAGTAGTATGCTTTGGGAAATGATTATCAGTAACGTTACGTGTATGAAAATTGAATATATTAGGCTCAAACATGCAAAATGAGTGGTATAGTCCTTTAAAGCATTGAGGCCATGACTTTCTAGTATATTCCTGTGACCAAATACCACAAATGAGCCAGAAAGAGCTGAGAGTCAGAGCAGTGCGACAGAAGAGGAGGGAGACAGAAAAGAATTTTAATAGCTTTATATTGGGTTACACTGGTCTCAAACACACGAAACTTCCTCAGCGCTTCAATACGCAAAGTTTGGACACAAACATGAGCCGTTCCTTCATTACTCAGCAATTTAAAACATGAGCTTCTGTGTAACGTCAGGAACCTCCAGACGTCTCTTCCTGCCAACAATTTATCAAAGCACAGAGAGCTCCAACGATGCAACTAGCAACACAATGAGCTAATGACTGACACACACGCGCACACATGCATATCATTGAGAATTAATTGTGTTATATTTTCCAGCTTTAACATCCTGTCAACAACAGCATGTGCACATCTGTGGAAAACATTCTGAGGACTTGATGCCTTTGAAGCCAACACATTGTCTCCATTATGCAGCCATATTAATGTTTTATCCAGTCGTCCCCCCATCTCTCTCTCTCTCTCTCTCTCTCTCTCTCTCTCTCTCTCTTTCTGTCTTCCTCTTTCTTTTCTTGCAGCTGTTAAGGATGTCCTTGATTGTTTTCATGTAACCAAAAATACGGTCAGTTTATTGCTTGGTGAGGAAAACGTTCAAAATCTGAAACTCTCAGTCTTGCGCTATAAGATTTCCCTGTAGTAATTTCATCCATTCTCAGCCTGTTTTAGTCTAATCTACTTAGTCCCATTACACACAGATTATGAAGTACCATACGGCTGATATTCTTTTATTTAGCTGTGCATTTAGTTCATTCAGCCACTCTGTACATAGTGCCATAACACCAGCTTAAAGCACTTTATGATGGACCTCAGGTTACTCACAGCTGGAGATGAGTCATATGTCCTTAAAATGACATCATGATATCTGAAGCTATTTTTGCAACAAAGATGAACCATAATATTATGTTAATAATCAGAATAATAGCCCAATCAGAATAAAAACACCTCATGTCTGCCTCAATCAGAAGAGACTGGCCCAATCCAGGCTGATCAGAAGGAATTTTCAATTGGGTTGAGAGAAGTGGTTTAAACCTTTCATAACCCATTCCATAGGAAAATATTAGCACCTAATAACCATGTAAAGGCTTAATCCGATAGTTTCTCTCTGGTTGGAATAAATCTATTCTTTCTGCACATGTTTGCTGTACATGGAGGTAACATTAGCTGATGCTGTGTTGAGATGCTGCTTAATTAGAAAGAACAGCAGAATTCCAGGACATGATGTGGGTCCATCTGAAAACTGTATTATAGTTTTTCCTCAGTCGCTTTGGCTCTTTTTTTTTTTTTTTTTTTTTTTTTGAAACAGTCTTAACATTCTCTAAAGTGTAAGTGCATTTGTCACAACTGTTTTTTACATATCACAACTCTACTGAATGTCAGCAAAACGTAGTAACTCACCCAAAACATTTAACTCATGCTGCAACACCTCGCTCTTGTGACAGTAAACTGGCCAATGTGACCAAAATGAAAAGTTTTTTTTGTCATGATATCAAAATGTTGAGATGTTTTATCACCACAGCATCAACCCTGGAACTGTTTCTGATGTACAAACTTCAGTTTAGTTCTACTTTTTGTTGACACTGATGCCTACTGATAGTACCAGAATGTCAGATTGTGTGGCTGAATGCAACAGCAGATTTCAACAGCAGGTAAAAGTTTACTGTGGAAAGTCAATACTGTACAGTACTGTAGTACACAGAAAAAGGATATGCATATTTGTATGTATACAGTAAGTTTATTTTTGTAGCAATGTGTTACATGTAAACAGAAAATTCACATTTGCCTGTCCATTTTTATGTTTCTTGCATGTAAAGTCATATATAGTGAACAGAACATTTGCCTAAAATGACATCCATGCAAAAAAAACAAAACAAAAAAAACAACAACTATAACAACAATGAAAAAACCTGCGATAGTTGTGTAAAAAACAATAAATTGTACCTCCTCACAGTACGTAACACTACAAGTTCCCATCTTCCTGGTGGACATCCTGTCACCCGTGTTGGTCTGGAATATACATGTATGACAGATTTTGATAACTGAATGGATCATGTTGTGTGTGATGGCTCACATGATGAAAGAATGTTTAGAAGTTATGATGTCTCTGAGAATAAACTCATCAGTTTTGATCAGCAGCCATGTGCATGTAGTTATTGTGCAAATTGTAGACAACCGTACTTACTCTTTTGCACACGTGCCAAAACACACATGCAATTTGCTTAAATGAATAAGAAATTCAAATGTGCTATGAACAAGAAACTAATTGTTCAGAGATTTGAACTTGTTGTTTTGAAAAAATAATTCTCCTTCAAGAACTGAGTCAAAGCAATTGAGAAAAACTGTAAGAGGCAGAATGAATGAATGAATGAATGAATTTAATTTTCTCAATGATGTTAGAGAGAAAAACTTCTTCTCCTGTATTTCTGGCAGATTAGATGCTTCACAGTGGGCAGAACCACTTTGCACATGTCAGAAAGTTGTATTGTGATGAAATGCTTTGGGACGAGTAAACGCACGTCTTATCAGATCACTTTATTTAGCATCCATGTCAACAGTTAAGGTGGAATCTCTGATCAGAATGATTTCAATCGGATTCAAGAAATATTTGTCCATGTAACTACAGCTAATGATATTCAAGTTGTCATGGTGATTTTAGAAGTAAATAATAATGCAAACTGTGAGAACATGAGTAGAATGGTGCATGTAGGAATGAGTCCTGTTAATTCTCCACACGGCCTGCACACTTTTCTGCCCGAGGGTAAGGATTCTCTCACTTAATCCACCTCTCACAGACACGATACACAGAAATTAGGGCAAAAGCACCTCAAAGCGTGTTTTAGAGCCTCCCTGCATGAGAAGCACAGCCCTCAGCGTGAAGAATTAAATCAACATGCTACTTTAAGCACAGTGGGAAGGCCAAACACAAGATCATTTGGGTTCATGTACTTCTTGATTTAGTCTGACCTTTTTGGTCCAAACAGAATCCACTAGAGGTCATAAAAGAAGTTCTGAGTATCAGAAATCTTATAAGTATTGATCAACAGTCTGACCAAACCTTCCACAGATGGATGATGTCACTGTGGAAGTCTCCCATAAACCCATGTTACATGTAGCAATACTGATATTTTAGCATCAGAGAAAAGGGAATTCCCTCAGGACTCAAACCTCCCTTGTGCTTGCTTTGTTGCCCGGAGCAACGAAACACAGGAACATTCAGCCCCCCTGACACCCCCCCCCCCCCCC
>VXCM01005517.1:0-15422 GCA_014773175.1 Lucifuga dentata
AGACGAGGAAGAGGAGTCCGGAAAACTTAATGTTAGCTAATGTCACTTACGGTAATCAGCTGTTTATTGGTACATGGATTATTTTCAGAAAATCACAGGATTACTATGACAATTCTCAGAAAAAACAGGTAATTTGCTAAACAAATAAACTGATGGAACAACATCAGGNATGACAATTCTCAGAAAAAACAGGTAATTTGCTAAACAAATAAACTGATGGAACAACATCAGGGGGGGTTGACTTATGTGCGGGTTTCTTTAAAAATCTAAATTTGCAGGTCACACTCGGGGGTCGACTTATCATCAAGTATATATGGTAGTCATGTGTGATCCTTTATACAGCTTTTATTTTGGGACATTTTGCTTGGGGCAGGACAGCCTTTCCTGTTCCATTTACCTGGCAGAGCTTCATCACCCCGCCTCTGCCACACCTGATATCAGCCAGATGATGCTGAAAGCAGGAGTTTGACGGGACATCCCTCTCGCTGATCCCTCCTGTGAGTGGAGGGAGATGACCAGTCGAGTTCCGATGCACCCTGATTCCCAGGCTATGGCCACAGGAAATAGGATTAGAAGGCAAATCCCTTTTTCCACGCATATGTCAGCAGAGTCCTCGCATCATTTTCATTCTCTGTTGAAGAGGCACTCATCTGAAAATGAAGGTGATTATCCTTTTATAAACAGCACTGCTGTGTTTTGCTGCTGCCGCCTCGGTGGGCCCATCGGCCAGGGGCGGCCCGCACTGTCCTGCATCCCTAACACACATGCTCTCATGGGAATGGAGGCTCATGNGGGGGGCATCTTCTGACTGAACACAGCTACACAGATCAGATGCTGTGACCTGATCTGTGTAGCTGCAGAGCAAAGTGGCTGAAGTGACCTGATGGTATAAGCCTGGGGTTCATAAACCATGCTCGTTTTAAAGGGTCTTCCAAAGCTCTGCACTCTTATCCTCTTTCAGAGCCAGAACAAGCTAATAGGTTCCCTTAAGACGTTAGGATTCCATCTCGTAGGAGAAGCCGTCCCCAGTTGACCAATTTATGTTTCTGGGTCTGTCAGAGGCTATTTTTCAGCTGATACAGTCGGTGCAGAAAGGCACAATCCAGACTATAAGAACATTAAAATATCTATAACTTCCCCTTATGAGTCAACAACACAAGTGGAAAGTAACTAAGTGTATTTACTTTAAGTACTATGATCACTTACAATTTGGAGGTACTGGTACTTTACCTGAGTATTTCCACTTTGGGAGATGAGCTAGTTATTGCTGTTCAGATTTTACAGTCTACATAAGTTTATAAAAATCACTAATATGGGGATTGTTTTAATTTCTTCTTTCCCTTTGACTTCCTTCCCTTCTGTTGCCAAAATTGTAAAAATGCAATCTGTCTTAATTTCTTTCCCTCTTTCCTTCCTGTTTGAGTTCTTTTTCCTTTCCTTCATTCTTTTCTTACATCTTTTATACAAGGTTTTGATGAGTGAAAAGTTGAATATTGTGTATATTATGGTGGTTTGCATTGTTATATAAAAAAAAACACTATATTAAAACAAATGATGCTTTGGCATTGATGCTCAAGTACATTTTACAGCAAAAACCTGTTTACTTTTACATAACTACAATTTTGAATACAGAACTTTTAACAGGATTTTTTCTTTTACCTAAATATAAGATTTGTACCACGGTGTATTAGGCCATATGAAGAAAAAAGAAATGAGGCAATATTTCGTGTTTGTAAAAATGCAAATTTGCGCGTTTAAAAACATGCAAATTTACCAGTTTAAAAACTCAAAAAAAGTCTGTATGCTGTATGCCCTATGTTTTAAAAGTCCGTATGCGTATGATAATTAGATGATTTTGTGCTAAAACCTCAATTTTCTTTATTGCTAAATCCAAAGGAAAAGGATAATTTAATAAGGTCATATACTGCAGTCGCAATGTAATTTGCCAGTTTTAAAAGTCAGTATGCTTATTGATGCATGATATTGCTGTGACGGGTGGGTTCCGGAGGAGGACTCAAATGCAGGCTCAGGCAGTGTTTGAGGAAGAAACAGTCTTTAATTGAAGTCCAGGCAAGAATACTACTGATAGTGAGGCAGGATGAACTTACAGGAATCAGGCAGATAATCCACAAGGCAGGCGGCGAAAAAAAATAAAAGAAACAAACCAACAAACATAAAGACAGGAAAACCAGGAGACAAGAAACAAGCTAACCAGGCAAACAAGCAAACAGGACGAGCAAACCAGCAAACAAGACAATCTGGCAGAAAACAAAGGAACCCAGGGTAGTATAAATACTGAAGACGTGATTAACTGATAGAACACAGGTGATGGAGAAAACTGGAGGGAAACTAAACAAAAACCGGAAGTAAAGCAAACTAGACAGCAAAAAACCAAGACTACAAAATAAAACAGGAAGTGACCAAAGAACAGATCATGACAATTGCACTAAAAGCACAAGTATTTCCTTACTGTTAAATCTGATGGAAAAGTATAATTTAATAAGGTAATGTGCAGGCATAGCATATTGAGATGTTCATCCCAATTCCCGATCTATCCTTATTTTTATGAGTTTTAAGAACTCCAAATTCAAAAAGGTATAATTTAATAAGGTCATTACTGCAGACAGTCACAACGGTAAGGCGGTGATTCCTCCTTAGTATTTTTTTGAGTTTAAAAAGTGGCGAATTTGCTTGTTTAAAAACACGCAAATTTGCAAGTTTAAAAACATGAAAATTTGCTAGTTTTAAAACTCACAAATTTTCTATTTGCTTTAAAAACACGCAAATTTGCTAGTTTAAAAACTACCAAATTTCTGTGTTTTTAAACTACTAAATTTTTGTGTTTTTAAACTTGCAAATTTGCATGCTTAAAAACACAAAATAATGCCCCTCATTTTTTTTTTCTTCTTCATATGCCCTAATACGCCGTCGTAGATTTGACTTGTTTGCTGGTCATTCATTTTTCACATTTTCTACTTACAGACACTTCCTGTGAGCTTTATCTTTAAGACTGTTACTATCTGTCCTGTTGGTAGCAGTCCATGATCTAAGCCCATGAAAGGTGGTGTTAAGGAGCCGGAGGATAATGGGGGATGGTTTGACGGGTCAGTGAGTTTCCCAAGCCGATTTAGCCATCCCAGTTTGTCCCTTTAATCTCCCTGCAGCTAACAGGGTGATAAAATCAGCCTGATAACTGCAGGAGATGGACAGAGAGAAAAACAGAGTGGGTGAGAGAGATATGTGTGTGTGTGTGTGTGTGTGTGTGTGTGTGTGTGTGTGTGTGCTTCAGGCCAATGACATGCTTTCTTGGACTTCATCCCTCTCTCTCACACACGTACAGATAATATGCATAGCATGCACACACTTACATACACGAACACATTAAGCGCCTCGCACACCACACGTTTGGTGGTTTATGATGATTTAAACACGTGGCTGCTTGTGTGATTTAAACATAATTTAATCATAAACGGTTCAAAATGCGTCTCCATCGCAGCCATCTCTTTCCATACGCAAAGGACAAAGTAAACTCTGAAAGTGGGATGAAAGAAACAGATGGAAGGTACAGAGTGAGCATAAGGAAGAAGCGTGTGAACGGTCCGTGTTTGGTTCCGTGAAGTAGAAAACGAGGCGTTTGCTTTGGCTTCGTTGACCAAAACCTCAAACCTCAGAGAAACGAGAGAGACAGCCAAAGCATCCTCTTTCTTTTCCTTTAGCTCCCTCACTATGGCCTCTTTTTACACCACCATGGCCATTTCTTTTCTTTCCCAACTCAGGCAATATGCTTTCTAAGTTAGCAGAGCCTTGTCCCATTTCCCTCCAAACAGAATTATTCCAAACAGTCGGATCTGCTGTGATCTTGTCAAATCAAATCTTGTCAAAGGAAAATCTCTGGCTGAGGAGTAACACACACATGAGCTCTTAAACATGGAGGTCGTAAGTGAACAGCTTCCTTTCCTTTCTCTGACAGCCCAGCAGGACCTACTTTTATTTTTACACTTTTAAAAGAAATGTGGACTTCAAAATGTATTTTGTGATTCAGGAGTAACATGTGACGTGTGGTAATATTTGGGTGTGAAATGTATGAAAAACTCAGTCATATTGAACATATCTACCTGCCTGATGACTGAGAATCTTCATCAGAACATTTAGGTGTGAAATGCTGCTCTACAGGTTGTCCTGCCAGAGCTCCAACTGCAAAGCCATCCATCCATCCATCATCTACCCATCAGTCCATCCATCCATCCATCCATCCATACATCATCTACCCATCAGTCCATCCATCCATCCATCCATCCATACATCATCTACATCATCCATCCATCCATCCACATCATCTACCCATCAATCCATCCATCCATCATCCATCAATCCATCATCCATCCATCCATCCATCCATCCATCCATCCATCCAACCATCATCTACCTATCCATCCATCCATACATACATACATCATCTACCCATTAATCCATCCATCCATACATCATCTACCCATCCATCCATCCACACATCATCTACCCATCCATCCATCCATCAATCCATCCATCCATCCATACATAATTCTATACATCATCCATCCATCCATCTATCCATCCATCCATCATCTACCCATCAATTCATCCATCCATCCATACATACATCATCTACCCATTAATCCATCCATCCATCCATTTCTTTTCAACAACATGCCTATGCTACATGCACCAAAGGATAAGAGCAGCATTGACTGTGTGATTTATTTGTACTGCCTGACGTTTTACTGTTGCAGTCATCTCCAGCAGCTTTCTGCCTCCTTCTAAAACTCACAGTAACCTTTTTATCCGGTTATGTTATCTGGTAAATGACATCCAATGTCAGCACTTGCATTCACACCGTGCATTAATCTGTGTTCTCATTATCTCAAAGCTGCAGGCGTTGTCAGATCTCAGCAGATCTCAGGCGCATCATTAGACTGCTAAAGCTCTCCTTCCCCTGTGGATTATCTTCAAACATTTTTATGAACTTTTCTGCATAGGTGATCACTGTCCACATTCCAGCTGCATAGATCTATCTACCCACAACTCCTGATCTGATTCAAAAGAACTTTATTAACAACACAGAGCAGAGTCAGACAGACAATGCGGGTGACATTTTCAACTTGTGGGCAGATTTTATCTCATCAAGGAGACCATAAAGCGAGCTGGACCATATGAATACGCAGTCTAACATTTAGATCACAATGTGTTCTGCCAGCATTTGCTTCTTGCATATCATATTAAGATACAGATTGCATCTTAATGTAAGGTGTAAATGTGGCTATGTCTTAGTGCAGATATGACATTAGCGCAATTGAGTTTTTTCAGTTTTTTTCTTTCAGCCATGTTCTGACCCGCTCTTAGAGCTGCTAATTCAAAGCCGTCCCGTCTGTTCAACCTCCCTTTAGTACTGCAAAACTCAAAGACATGAAACAAACTCTCACTCTAACCCATCACTCGTTTGCCCTGCAGCTCTGTACGCTCTCAAACTGGCAAAGTGACCTTGACGAGGGAATACCAACTGTCAATCATTGATTACCAGGACTTTTTACACATCCACTTAAGAGCTCGCCTTTCAAGTTTGATCAATATCAGCCAAAATATAGTCAGAGTAACACCACCGAGCGGCTATTAAGGGAACTTTATTGAGCCTCAGGGAAAAGAGGGCTTTTTGAGTTGACAGCCTATGCAGGAAAATGGGCGATGGGGTAATTTCAGTTCACAACATAGAAAACCGCACAATAGATTCTTAAACAAATTTACACACACACACTCGATCTGAATGTTTCCTGTGTCTATAAGAGGCTCCATCTTGCTGTCTACTGCCAAGACAGAAGAGGCCAGCGTGAAACAGTATTGTCGGTCATGTGTAATGACCACAAACAAGTAGCCATTGTGCATTCACTTGGTGACATCACCGTTAGGAGGATATCCCAAATTTTGGACACTATGGACAATAAAAATACAAATATCAAAGACAGGCCTATGTGTGAAAACACCTGTAAAGCATCTGTCTTTTACCAATGCGCTTGATTTATAATGAGAATCTTTTCTGATGGAAGAACATGGAGACGGCGAGTTGATGAAAAGAGACGCATAAGGACTTCGCTGCAGGCTGGAATCCATAAATGTTCATTTAAGTAAACCAAGTCACCGTGCTTAAGCTACTGGCCGCTGCAGCAATCTGGAAAGCGTCGGGTGAAAGGTTGATGCCTGCCTCATGATTCCTAGATAATATATTTGACATGGAATCAGCAGTTAATTCCAGAGAAAATCCGGCTGTGCTTTCCCGAGGACGGCCTGCCTGCAGCTTGGTGGGAAGAGGCAGAGAGATTGCTGGGTCACGAAGCCACGAGCTTAAGCATCCCATTCTGCTCTGGTCCGTCCGCCGTTTTGACCGGAGCGCTGCGATCCTGGTAATGACTCATTGATCTGAGCTCCTCCATCCCTGCCTGCCTTATCTCAGCTATCCGTGCAACATTGTGACCTGTCACAGGCTGCAATCTCTCCCAGAGGCTGAGTGCACTTACAGGTCAGCATCGCCGCTTTCCAGGAGCTCTGTACCGGAATCAGCGGGGGAAAAAAGCTCCATCTTTCTGTACATTCACTCTCCTTAGATGACAGGTTGGTACTCCCTTTAACAATCCATGCTGTTTTTTTTTTAGTGTAAGTGGTATAACTTCCTTTTATTGCCTCAATAACTAACACTCTGTACATCCATAACTCTTCTCAGTACATGATAGCCTCGCTTTGACCCCAAACATCTAAAGCTTACAAAGGAACTCCCCTCTACAAAGCCATGAAAGGCTCCCAAATCCACAGGCATTTATAACTTTTGAGGCTGGCACGACAACAGAACACAACAGGGAGTGAGTGGGAGGGGAGGAGAATGCCAAGGGAGAAGTGGAGTAAATGAAAATTCTAATTCACATTGTACACGTCCCTGTGCAGCCTCAATTAGCCTGCTATCGCTATTCAATAAAGAGTGTTGCTAAGTCAGCCAGAGAGCCACAAAAAATATTCAGAAACAGGAAGTTAATCACAGAAAGTAATGTTATGAAGATCTTTTCCACCAGTGAAATGACACCGACATTCAATCATTCATTTTCCATGTCCACATTATGTATTCCACATGATAATCCATGAAGGAAAAGTGCCAGGATGTAAAACTGGTCCCAAAAATGTTAAAGGACCATACCAAACATGCAAAATGGTGCATGTTTGAGGCTAATATATTCAATTTTCATACATATAACGTTACTGACAATCATTTCCCAAAGCATACTACTGGAAGGGAGAATTAAAAATGTTTTTCCTACCTTCCAGACCTCCATTGGTTTCAGTTCATTCTGCTATTAAAATCAACTTATTGATACTTGAAACATTCTTGGGATAGGTAATCCATCATCACCAACAAGACGTGTATTCAGGTTTTTTAGAAGTTATGTAATTTTAGCTTTTAAGCTCAATAAAAAGCGTGGAGTGAATGTATGCCTCCACTGGGGAATATAGTCCCAAAAGAAGACCTGCATTTATGGAAACATTTAAAGGACCGTGACTTCATAAGGCTGCGTAACTATTAGCAGGAGAAACATGGATTTTTAAGGTGGGTGTATCGCTTGAATATTTGATTTTGAAAGATTAAGAGATTTAGTAAAATATCAGGAAAGCTGAAATATGGTTTTATCCTTTGGGAAATGATTGTCAGGAACGTAACATGTATGAAAACTGAATATATTAGGCTCAAACATGCTAAATGGATGGTATGGTCCTTTAATAAATGGAAACTTGTGTTTTCCTTTTGCACTTTTCGTTCAGGGCCCACAAAGTGAACTTTAGTCTTTTCTACTTGGCAGTAATTGGTCCAAATATCACATGGCTGGTTACATCACTGGTCAAGCTTTGCCGACTGATTCCCCACTGAAGACACAATCAGACGTGATATTTGGACCAATCATGGCCAGAAGCTGATATCAGAGGCAGAAAAGACGAAAGACCGTTCTTAAGGACTATTGTACATGTAGTATTCTAGAACATGGCTCTTTCAAATTTTAACTTCCGTCTTTTGAAGTTTACCATGGCCTTCCGTCCAACATGACATGTGGTTAGCACTAGGACAGCGGCCTGAGATGGTCTAGAGAAAATTAAAAAAATTCTGACAGAATAGCAGATCATATCGTATCCACACCTCATCTCTGTACCTCCCCATCCTCATCCGCTCTCTGCAGATCCCTCTACCTCATTAACCCAGAGGAAAGCCGTCTGTCTCGGCTCAGCCATGCCTGAGGTGACATCCGCACACGCCAGCAGACATTCAGACAGTTTGACAGCTGAGTTAAAAAAATCCGGCGCTCTGACAAAATCAAAACTCAGCCTCCCTTCCAGATTTTAATGACCAGTCAGTCTTTCCTTACTTGGGTTTAAATCCCAGACAGCAGGATATACCTGACAGCGCTGACGTTTGACTGACAAGCAGGATATCCTATTCTCTGACCTCGCCGCTCTGCTCTCGAGCGGCTCTGGCAGCAGGTAATGAGCTGCAGGTGAGGTCGGAAGTNCCTCGCCGCTCTGCTCTCGAGCGGCTCTGGCAGCAGGTAATGAGCTGCAGGTGAGGTCGGAAGTATAGATTGCAAAGTGGCTAAAATGCAGCTTTTGTTCTTCGAGAATTCCTAGATGGTGAAGACAAGGAACCGGTGGGAAGGAAGCATCCGACGGCTGAGGAAGCACTCGCTCATTACAATATAAAAAAGACTGCACGCAAACAGAAACAAAAGACAAAAAAAGACAGGAAGAGGAAAAGAAATACTGTAAAGAAGATGAGAGAAAACATTTTGAGGTCCCTTTTATGGAACGCCAAATGCACCAAAATTAAATAAATAAAAACGACATTATGAAATAAATAACTCTATGCAAAAATCATTTTTATCATGAAATCTGATGTTATAATGACACTTATTTCATAATGCCCCATTTTTCAGAAGTCTCTTATTTCACAGCACCGTTTTTCATAATGGCACATTTCATGACGAGAATTCATCAGGAGATTTGAGGGCCAGTGGGCGTGGCCAGTGGGCGTGGCCTTATGCTGATCGTGTGTTCCTGATTCCAGACAAGGCAGACAAATTCAAGTCAAAACTTTCTACTACAACTATTAAACTGTCANGTTCCTGATTCCAGACAAGGCAGACAAATTCAAGTCAAAACTTTCTACTACAACTATTAAACTGTCACCAAATTAAGTTTTGAGTTTTTTTCATGCGAGAAAGTAGCTGCTTAGAATTAGAATATATGGTTAACTGATTAAAATAGCGCTGAATTAAAAATGGGTTTCAACATTTTCAGAGACGGGAAGCTCCGCTAGAGGCTCCCAGCAGAGAGCAGCTTCTCTGCTGACCAGTCACCCCCGTTACCATGGTGATAACAGTTAACTGTAATTAACACTACACACTAACCAGGCAAAAAATAATTTAACTTTAGATAGAAAGTTTCTGTTGTTTCAAATAAATGAAGGAATATTAGAATTTAACACCTGATTTGTGTGTTAGCGAGAGAGAGAGAGAGAGAGAGAGAGAGAGAGAGAGAGAAACCAAACCAATTTTTAATTCAGCATTATTTTAATCAGTCAACCATATATTCCAATACTAAGCAGCTACTATCTCACATGAAAAAAACTCAAAACTTAATTTGGCGACAGTTTAATAGTTGTAGGAGAAAGTTTTGATTTGAATTTGTCTGCCTTGTCTGAAGCCAGGAACAATCAGTGTAAGGCCACGCCCACTGGCCACGCCCACTGGCCCTCAAATCTCGTGATGAAGTCTCATCATGAAATGTGCCATTATGAAAAACAGTGTTGTGAAATAAAAGAGACTTTTGAAAAACGGGGCATTATGAAATAAAAGTGTAATTACGAAATAAGATTTCATGATAAAAATGATTTTTGCATAGAGTTATTTGTCATTTTTATTTATTTAATTTTGGCGAATTCGGCGTTCCGTACTCTTGAAGTCTTTGGGATGAGATAATTGTAGCGATGCCCTTTTTTATCCTTTTAGGCAACGTTCCTGATGGCGGTTCTTGGATGTCGATCTAAGGTGCTGCTACAAAAGACAGCACAGAGGGAAAAACCTCGTTCTCACACTCTTTTTTGGCCCTACGGCGCCATTAATTAACCATCATTTTGCTATAAAAGCTTATTGTACTTCTTGTCTGAGAGGGGAAGAGATTAACAGATTATTACAGAGTCACCCAGAACAAATCGCATGCGTTTAAGTGGTTACATGGCGTGTTGTTGTTGGCTCCATTGATGCGGAGTAGAGCTGCTGAAATAACATTCACATCATTCCACAAAGTCACACTGTAAAGGCAACAGACTTAATCCCATTTTTTTCATTTTCAGTATAATCAAAAAATTTTGCTCTATCTCTGACAATTTCCTGAAAAGTCCTGCCACACTTGACAGGAAATCTACTTTCTCTGCATTTCCAGGTTCCACAGTTTATCTCTCATTTTACACATGCCTTTCTTGATAAAGGCCTCTCTCTCTCTCTCTCTCTCTCTCTCTCTCTCTCTTCCTGCTATCTCCTAAAAATAATACCCTAATCTGATTTGGACAGGAACATCGGTTATGCCTGCGTTTGGCCGCTCGCTAGTTTTGGCTCACCTACAAACCCAACCTGACTTCCTCTCGCTACACTGGAGGCAAAGCACAGCTGCAGACAAGATAGAACCTCTTGCGATTCTTCTGGCGTTTGCCTCGCCCACATGATGTCTCCGAAAAACATTTTAATTGACACAGCAATTAAGTGAGACAAGCTGAAACAGAGCTCTGCTGGAAGCTGTGTGCAGAGAGAGTAATCTGCTTCCCCGGGCAGGTTTGTGTTGAGAATGTGGAGTATTCAGCGGAGATGTATGGCTTGAATCTCAGCCAGAGAGAGAGAGAGAGAGNGAGAGAGAGAGAGAGAGAGAGAGAGAGAGAGAGAGAGAGAGAGTGTGTGCAGTGCAAAGCAAATATTTGAGAATGGTGTGATTAATGCAGTGTATCACCAGCGGGAATAACGGGAGATTAATCACTGCACATCGCCATTAAAGGGTCACACCGGTGATTCTGCATATTTTAGCCCATTTCCTGCAAAATGTGTAAACTTTAAATAACTGTCAACCATTTCCAATATTAATTTTTCATGAATACATACATTTGCATGCATACATTTATTTATATGCTTTTTTTTCTTCTCTCTGAGCAGTTTTTCTTTCATTTCAACGTGGGAAGATAATCATATTACAGCTAATTTAAACTGGTTTGAATCTGTGAATGTTATGATTTTTTAAATCAAAGTTGAGCGGTAATGCAATTAAAAATGTGTTAATTTGAAAGGTTTGCTGGTGTCGTAGGAAGCTGCATTATATCACACCTGAAATTTAAGCTAATGCTATAAATTTTGATCCACACTTTCAAATGCAGTAGCATGCAATGATTATACAGTGGTGCACAGTCTGGTACTAAAATGAAGGATCTATGTTGTAAAGAAAGTGTTAAAACTCTGCAGATGTGTGTAGATCACTATCATCACCTGGGACGAGCTGTAATCTGATTGGCTGACAGAAGTGCCTCCACGCATATCAGCTAACTTTGCCAAACTTCAACGTTATAAAGGAAATTTCTTTCTGATGCAAATTTCTGTTGTATTTTTCCCTGCCCCATGCACACACACATACACCCACACAGACACACGCATGCACACACTTATCTGTGTATGCGTGTACATGCTGTCAAATTCACCATTCATCTTAAAGTTCCATAAAAAAACGTAGTGAGGAAGGACTGTGTGGGAGCAGCTGGAGGTGAAGTGGTGACATGGATTTTTACCTGCTGCTGGTGTGTATCCTTTCTGCTCAGTTTAAAGGACCATACCACCCATTTTGCATGTTTGAGCCTAATATATTCAATTTTCATACATGTAACATTACTGACAATCATTTTCCAAAGCATACTACTGGAACGGTGAATTAAAAATGTTTTTCCTACCTTCCAGACCTCCATTGGTTTCAGTTCATTCTGCTATTAAAATCAACTTGTTGATACTGTAAACGTTCTTGGGATAGGTAATCCATCATCACCAACAAGACGTGTATTCAGGTTTTTTTAGAAGTTATGTAATTTTAGTGTTTAAGCTCAATAAAAAGCGTGGAGTGAATGTATGCCTCCACCGGGGAATATAGTCCCAAAAGAAGACCTGCGTTTATGGAAAAATTTAAAGGACCGTGACTTCATAAGGCTGTGTAACTATTAGCAGGAGAAACATGGATTTTTAAGGTGGGTGTATCACTTGAATATTTGATTTTGAAAGATTAAGAGATTTAGCAAAATATCAGGAAAGCTGAAATACGGTTTTATCCTTTGAGAAATGATTGTCAGTAATGTAACATGTATGAAAATTAAATATATTAGGCTAAAACATGCAAAATGGCCAGTATGGTCCTTTAATGTATGTGCAGTGGGTAAATGTGCTCAGAACCAATCAAATTTCACAGTGAATTCAACTGATTTCATTATTACAATCAAACCCATGGAAGACTCTCTCTCTCTCTCTCTCTCTCTCTCTCTCTCTCTCTCTCTCTCTCTGAAAGGTCATAAAATTCATCCAAAAATCTAAAAACATATGGTCTGGATAAAGGTCAGCAGGGAATGCATGCAGAATGTGTTGTTAAAGGGGACACGTAAAAACACGCTAAGGCCGTTTAATACTCCCAGTACATCTATTACATGTTACACTGGTACCAGCCACATGTGGATCTGAAGTAATTTAATGTGGGTGAGCTGCTATGAACAAGGAGAAGGAAAGATCTGGCATATTCAGCAAAAAACGAGTTAAAACACATTTTCCACATGTGATGATATCATATATTCATTTTACTGTACGTTCTCAGGATGGGATCACAGACAGCAACAGTTTTTCCGAGCGGATTTTCTGACGTGAAGGAGATATAAGTCATAAAGCCGGTGAGGTTTGTGATGTACTGCTGGCAAGGACTCTTTATTTTCAGATGATATTTATCACAATAAAGCTCAAGGCCTTTTTTATTTCCTAACAAGCCTGTGAGGGATGAAGGCAATCCAAGGCTGCAGCTTCAACTTTAACAGCTCCATCTTCCATTCATAACACCGAGGGCTCAGCGTCCTCCAAACCCCAGCGGCTGATGAAATGGTCTGTGGAATTAAGTCAATTTAAAGGGGCATATCAGTGGTTTTGTATGTTTGAGCCCAATAAATACAGCCTGCGTACACGTTACTGCAAATCATTTTCCAAAACATAAAACCGTACTTTAGTTTTTGTGTCATTTTGCTAAATCTCCTAGTCTTTCAAAATAAAATGTTCAGGTGATCCACTTTAAAATTCAATGTTTCGCCCGCTAACATGTATGCATGATTGTAGAATGCAAAGTCATTTTAATTTCTCTGTAAAAGCCATTTCTCCTGGGACTATATTCCCTGGCGGAAACATACATTTTCTTCCGTGCAGCTCTGTATTAGATCAATTAAATAAAGGTACTATAACAAAAAAAAAAAAAACTTNAAAAAAAAAAAAAACTTAATATATATAATGTTCGCTGTGATGGATTACTTACCTCAAGCATGTTTCAAGTCTCTGCAAGTTGATTTTTATAGCATACCTAAATGAGTTGAACTTGTGGCGGTCTCTGGAAGGCATGAGAAATGTTTCAAGCATGATTTGGAAAGCTGTTGGCAGTAATGTGATGTATTTATTGTATTTATTGAGCTCAAACATACAAAATCACCAGTATGATACTTTAAAGCACCAAATCAAATAGGATTACATTAGAATAGCCCGGAACAGAATTTGTGCAAGCCGCCAAGGCATTAAGCTATGAGGGACACTAATATTCATAGCTGTATCAACACGCAATTCACAGCATATGAAAGGATCTTTCACAAATGATTGGATTATGCTATACAGAGCAGCTACAAAGGAAAGGAAATACTGCTATGACAGATAAACTATCAGGTGTCACAAGTGACTTTTGGGGTCTTTTCAAAGCTGTTTCAGATTTTCTCTGCAATTTAAAAGAATATTCTCGACATCTGAAGAGGCGGCCATTGCAAATAACTGATGTATGTCGCTAAGAGAGAGAATAGAGGATATGTGAAGCTAAAAAAAAAGGAAGAAGGAGGCTGAGATGGGCCCTGGTTCCTCCATGGCCTTGGCAAATGCTTGGTACTTGCCAAATTATGACAGATTAAAAACATTACACAACTCAGCAGCATACAGTTAAAAATCCTAAAATGTGTTCTTTGTTGTCGGCTGATTTAATTCTGCTAGGCTTTCTTGTATTTTTGTTTTAGCTCCAGCCAGACGACACTCCTGTTTTTCCTTCAGCCATGCAAATTATAATAAACTGAGTCATCATATGATTACTTAAGTTGCCGTGGAAGAGTTCAGTCAATATATTTTTTGTTTCCATTTCTTAAAGGTCCGTACTGGTGGTTTTGCATGTTGAAAATAAATAACAGCAAACCGAAACATGGTTTTATGTTTTGGAAAAGAGTTGGCAGTTGTACTTATTGGGCTCAAACATGCTAAATCACTGGTATGGTCCTTTAAAACAGAATAAAATCATCTCTTCCACTGTCAGCTGGACAGCTATTGCATGCTGTGATGCTATAATCTCTCCCCACATTAACGTCACCGTTGTATCTGATGACACGGACAGCAGGACGAGACCAGAACCCAAAAATTCCACGTCTTTTGGAAATAAATCAAAACCCGCAACGTCTGTCAGAAAATTCAGCTGATTGACACTTTGCACACACACTTACACTGAGCCCCAAAGCGCCTGCAGATTATCCCACAAACACACACAGGCTGAGCTTTAGCGTGGGTTTAGCCTCAAACAGAGATGCTGAAGAGTTAATTCCACGGTGCATTCTATCCCCACAGCGCGTCATTAAAAGCACCGCACCTCACCGAACCGTCGTTTATCTCTGCACCGCTAATTAGTTCCGATCAATTACCTTTACTCAATGGAGCTTCCACGTTTATGAAAACAGGAAGGGCTTATTCATTACTGCTCTTTTTGCCAGGCTTTTAAATATTCCCTCAGGTTGGTTCTATGAGCCGGGCCTTCTTTCTGCTGAGAGGCCGCCATTAAAAAGCCATCGCTCACTCCGGGGTCCGGCGGTGGGCACCAGGACCCCCTGGAACCCTTCTCTCGTCATGCAATCCAATGGAAAAATAGAGGTTAACTAACTTAATCACAGGCATTAAAACAGCAAACACTCGTCACGCTTCAGCTGCATTGTTGAGCTCCGTCTGACAAGAGTTATGCGCAGAAGAAACACGCAAAGATGTGTGATGATAACAGTCAATTTGCAACTAAAAAAAAAAAAA
>VXCM01005518.1:0-33266 GCA_014773175.1 Lucifuga dentata
GCCAAAGACAAATCACAGGCTGTTCTTTGTTTCTTTATTATTATTGCCTGTGATTGCCTACAGATTTAGAGAGTTTAGTCTGTGTTTAGCATAAGAGTTAACTAATGACGTAGCTTGAAATATTGCTGGGTTTTTTTGGTTTTTTTTTTTTTTTTTTTTTNTTTTTTTTTGCAATGTGCTCATACATGTCATACAATCAGACAAGTATTTTCTGTGCTAGCTGCAAAATGTTCAATGTTATTGTTCTAATTGTTGTAGTTGGTCAAAATAATAATAAATTTTATGAAATTACATATTCATCTATAAATTATTATTGCAAAGACAGCATCCTGAGCCAAAACTATTGATCATATTCTTAAGCCGATCATGAAAAGGTTTAAAGTTTTCAGACAAAAATTGCAACTGATGAAATGACCAGATTTGTTTTAAATGCAATTAAGCTGATGGAGAATACATGCTTATTTTTAGCAACACCCTGCTTCAGATTCACGTAGAGAGTTCTTTGACCAGCTTAATGAAACATCAGGTTAAAGGGCAGCTGGTTTGAGAAGCAGACTAACATTTATCATCTACTTTACTGACCTGGATTTTTCTAAAACCTCTGAAGGCTCAAATTACAGATGCTCTACTCACCAGCCTGTTCCCCAAATATGGCTACTGTTCTGTCCACCATTTCCTGTATTATTATTATTATTATTATTATTATTATTATTATTATTATTATTATTATTATTATGCACTGAACATTACATGAAGTACTAGGCATCATGTGCAGTATACTAAATACTGCATATGAGGCTAAATTGATGACTGCAGCATTCAGAGCATCCTGTATCTACTGAATATGTAAAGATTACAACTATACAAAAAAGAAGGGCAGGTGAAAGCTATTTTAGGCTCATCTCAAATTTCTTGGGTCAGTCAGAAAGGAAAGAAAGAAAAATCCACAATACATCATAAAAACCTTCACCTGTTTAGTATAATTAATTAATCTGTTTAGTGCAATTAACTAATAACCTATTTAGTATAACTAATTAATTAGTATAACCTATAATTAATTATTTAATCAATTAGTTATACTAAACAGGTGAACGTTTTTATGATGTATTGTGGATTTTGCTTACAGAATTATATAGATTTTTATATTCTGATATGTTGTATTTAAGGATGTATTTATAGATGTGCTGATTTACTTCCATTTTGTTGAGATAAGATATTGTGATAAGGTTGATTTGTGTGTTCTAGAAGTCTGATGGGTGTGGCACCACTTAGAGGTGAGAAGATTAGCATTTTCTGACTGACAAATTATGTAGATGGTACACACCTGTCACCATTTGCAATGGCCGCAATGTTTTTTCACTCAAGACGACTTATCGTTCAGGTTGTGATGTGGGATAGCAAACCTGAGGAAGCCTGAGGCGAAACGCATAGTTCGCATTCTTTTTGCACTACAATGGAAGGAACAATAATAAAAAGTGAGAAATTAAATAAGAAATAAGGCTTCCTGGTATGCGGTGACTGACCTTTGAAATCTGTCATTGCTATACCAGGTATTGGTATGTTAGAGGACTTCTTATCTGCAGTGGATCCATTTATAATGCTGTAGCTCACCAAGTCAAACTTTAGATATATTACTTCTTTGATGAAGACGAGAGGAAGCCTATCCAGCCAGGGAGAAAGCAATCCTCTCTCAACGCTTCTCCCTGCTGATTCTCAAGCTGCAGTATTAACACTCATCAAGGCTGCTGTTTGGCATTGGCGTGGACAGAAAAGCGGTGGAGATTCCTTTCGACTGGAAGCATACGAGGCATTAAACAGTTCTAAGAATCCATGTACTTCCTGGTGTGTGGCTCACACTTCCATCTGCAGTTACAGATTTCATTACAGTCCAGACAGGCCCTGATAATAAAGGGTATAATGTAGAACGGGAACATGGTGAGGAGCATGTCTGTGTGTTCAATGAGCTATATCTTTCAAATGAAAATGTCATTTTTATCACTTATGGCTACAGTATTAAATTCTGTAATACACTAATACACCAAACTCAATGAAAAAAGGCATATTTAACTCATGATAGACTATCAATAGGTGCAGTTAGCCAAATATAGCAATTCTATCCTATTGCTTTTTCTCTTTTTCGGTATATTATGAGAACAAGACAACACATTTTGTTGAGGCTTGTTGTGGAGGTATGGGCTCAATTGAGTGCCTTTGTAGTTGCCAAAGTTTTACAACAGAAAAGTAGGAATAGGTAACTTCAGCTTCTTGGTTGACTTGTAATTTTCCTTGCACTCTGTGTGTTGGCGCCGCTGCAGCCAAGCCTGTGGTTATTGCAGCAAGTAAACCTTTCAACTCAGATGCAAGCACACTTTTATCTGAGTAACAGCCATCTGAGTGTGCTGCACATACGGGCACAAGCTCTTTGAGGTGAGAAGAGTGTAGAGAATATTGCGTAGCTCATCTGGGATTGTTCTATGACAGCAAGTCACTGCCACTTACCTGCTCTATTGACTGTTAAACAACAGAGCACAATAACAGGGCCAGAGCTCCTGGTCTGCCCATTTTTGTAATAAATAGAATGCCTCATTTCACACTTTTCTCCTGTGGCCACTAGAAGCAGAAACACAAAAATACACATGCATACAGAGGTGTGCATGTGTGTGCTAGCCTCACGAACACACACTTTAGCTGCTGACACAGATGGATACACGTACTCAGCTGTTATACTAAAGCACCTGTAGGCACACTCACATATATAGAAAAGTGATATACAGCTGCTACATCGCTCTCTTTCTTCATAAAATAACTCCTAAAGTGTCTGTAGCTGGAGCTTCCTGACTCTGCAAGTGGCTGCAGAGAGCATCATGTCCTGAATTTGATGGATGTGTGGAAGAATAACTCAGGCAAAATGGAAAAATAAACAGCCCTGGGTGGTGAGAGTATTAGACGAGATTATACAGGTGGCGGGCTGCAGGGCTGCTCCAGCCCCATTAGCATCAATACCATTTTGGCTTCAGAGCTGAGGCTGCATGCTGCTCCTAAGCCCTGCTCCTGGGGGCCCACACTGCACTCCAGATGTGTGGCTCCGTTAATCTTGTCTACATCCAGGGAGGGGTGTTAGGGGCTTATCATCCCATTTTTAATGCTGCACACGTAGCAAAGGGGATCACAAAACTAAAGTTGTTTAATCATGCATACATAATGGGGACAATAGTATTTATCGTGCCGCACTCATCTCCAGACTCATAAAAATTGAAAATTTCAGGAGAATAAACTGTCAAAAGCCTCCCCTCAGCCATGTACTTCGTTTGAGTACACGGTTGAGGAGAGGCTGTGCAATCAGATCAATGCCAAGTGTCACATTAGTAGTTTCTATGTAGTTTGTGCTTTTGATGTGGCTGTTTATTGTGTGTTGCTATAGCTATAGCTCGAGCTGATGTTACATTGACTTGTTAATGTCAAAATTACGTAGCGGCAATTATTGCGCATGAGTCACTTTTAATAACACTCTGTTGTTGCAGTGGGCCTCTGTCTTGTACTGCCATCTGAGTACGAGCAACTGGGAGAAAGAGAAGTAAAAGAAGGTTCAATTTTTAAGACTGCTGCATGCCTTTAGATCGACTGCCAATTAAGGCAGACAGTGCTCTCCTGGTTCAGGTTTAGGGACACGTATTGATGCTCGAGGCACTCTCACTGTGCCTTTGTCTGGGATTTTTGAAAAGGTACATTTGTGTTAGCATTGGGGGAATAGAAATGAACCTTTCTCTTATTTGCACTCCCCTGTTCTCTCAGATGAAGCTGCTTTTTGAATGCTAAGCAGTGCTGCTGTGTCTTCAAAAGGCAACGGTGGATTGATCCCCTGCAGCAACACAGAACTTTTGCATCAAATCTTGGATCAATGTACTTTCCTGCCACACCCAGACTCCATCACCTGAAAGTGAAAACAAAGAACTGATTTCAGATTAAAATCCAAAATATCGGGGCAACCTTTAGTTTCAGACACCACAGAGTAAGTTTTTTTTTTTTCAGNTCCAAAATATCGGGGCAACCTTTAGTTTCAGACACCACAGAGTAAGTTTTTTTTTTTTCAGAACATATGAAACTAAGCAATTCTCCTTTCCAGTTTCCGCTATTATTCCTTCATTAAAGCAGGAAAACACAAAACTGCAAATGTGAGCAAATATAATTGGTTTATAATACCTCAGCTCCTTGTTTATTTTATATCCATAGAAGTCTCAAGGTTTTTAGGGGTACAAATGCAAACATTAAGGTGTTTTGCTGTTGCTAATTTTGTCTTAATGAGCGGTGTGGGTATGGAAGTAGTCTGACAGTGAAAGTAAAAGAAAAATTTAACAAAAAGGTACCCAGGGTTTGCACAACCAAGAGAGCATTCAGAGAGAGCATACCTCTGCCAAGGCTGCACAATACTATTAATATGTTGTAAAAAAAAAAAAAAAAGGAAATTTAAAACTGTAAAACTTGAATCAGGATCTTGATCTTGCATCAAAATACACCTGGTGATGCAATGACACAAAGATGAGCTGGGCATAATTCATTGTAAGTCAGGTTCATGACAACTGAGTTATGGTCATTTGCATTTGTTGTTTTAGTGCCACCTATAGGCCCGATATTAGAAAATCTGCAGGATTGCTCAGAGTTGGTTTGGTGCAAATTTTCTAAATTAGACTGCAATTGCATAGTCAGTGTGTTCAAGAGTTATGGCAGCAAAAAGAAGAGTCTGTTGACAAAATGTGCAAACTATAGAATAATAGCAAAACCCAATGTTTTGCTATTATGAGTGGTTGATTGAAATGTAAAATTTCCAAAGTAATTTTTAAAATAAATATATTTCAAAGTTAACTCTAAATTCCAAATTGTATTTCCCTGGTTCTACATTATTGAAGACCTTTTTTTTTTTTCTGCTGCCTGCTTTGAACAACCTTCATTAGGCAAACAGATCCATTCTATCAACGAGCTCCACGCAGGTAGAGTCCAACAGATTACTGAAAAGGTGATGGAGCTTCCTTATATCAGTGACTCTCCACTGATTGGACAAACTGAAGAGGGTGAGACATTCAAGTAGCTCTTGAATTAGGAGTCTGTGATGATGATCTTTGTTTTCTGAGCCTTCATCAGAGAAGTGGGCTGAAGATGCCATCAAGCCAAACAGTTTTTGTATATAGCTCATCCAATTTTGTGAGACGGGTGCAAAGCTGAGAGGCTCTGTGACATTTAGACTGTTGTATATTGTATATGCTGAGCCTATATGTGTGGCTGGTAGCAATTGAGCCAGCAAGCTGTGCAGAAGGCGGTGGTACCCAGTGGCAGTGATGAATAGGGGTATATTGATTTTCTGTTTGGATTCAGGGAGGCCAGAACAGAAGATCAAGAGGCTGATGTATAAATTTAAAGAAACCAGATGAAAGTCTGGAGGAATCTTTCACAAACTGTCTTCTGAACAAGGAAAACAAATTTTATAGTCTGAATTTTAAAGACTTATTTGTTCATCAGCATTTCATTTTTACATTTTTGTCCACATCTCATTCTCCAAAGATACAATATTCAAGTTTCAAAGTTTAATTTGTCACGTGCAGCCATACAAGTACAACAGCAGTGAAATGCTTTTTCTGGTACGCTCCCTGACTGTGCTTCTTAATAAAAGGAAAATATACAGTATATAAGATAAAATAAAATCAACAAAAATATAAGGATAAGGCAACAAGAGCAAAAATTGAGAATTAGAATTGTATAGAATGTAATCTATTTACAACCACAACCAATATATGATGCTTTGATAAACAATGTGATACACACCATATCACATCACATTTTTATCTATTATATTGCTTTGCAATGTATGTATGGTTTGTATGTATTGTTTCAGGGGAAAGTTAAACCTTTAGAATAGGGACATTGATGAGGAAAATCAACTTCCACCTCATGTGTTCCGGTACGTTGGTCCTATGAGACAGATAATCTCTGCATAAACTAAGTTTTAGCCAGTTAGCTAGTTAGCATGTTTGTTGTTTTGCGTGTAAACTCTCATTGCTCCAGTTGTGTACAAAATTATTAATAAAACGCAGCATCTGGCAGTAACCAGACATTTTTCATGTACCAGCTAGATAAAATGCTGTCATATTGTGTAGTTTTGTACTATATGATATGATATTCTATTATGTTGCATTGCATCGTATCATATTTTAACATTTTCTATTGCACTGTATGAAATCATATTGTATTATATCATATGGAATGGTATTCTATTGTATGCTATTGTATTGTATTGTTTCATTTTTGTCATATTGTACTGCATATTATATTGTAGCAGATTGTGCATCATATGAAGCATCTACTCAGTTATAAGCCAGCACGTATTGATTCCACAGGAGTCATGTTGTTACATCAATATCCAATCCCTCGTGTTGATTGTGAAGATGAAGATGATGAAGCTTGTGCGCCTGCTGAGCTGCTTTGAGATCAGGCCAATCAGGAAAACCAGAAAGAGGATGGGATATTTTCAAAACATATGCAGTTTTTCTGCTGTGAGAGACATGACTTGTGGAAAAGATGAGTAACAGCTGCTTATCTTTGATACATGTTTGATTTCTTTAAGTTGTTTGATTTATCCGGGAGAAGGTTGCTATGACAGCCTGACAGATTGTAACTATAATCATCCAAATCTGCCGCTTCTCTTTTGATGCTTCCAGCAGCTTTGTGTGCATCTCTGCCTCCTCAGTGACATTTACAGAATGCTATTCATGGTGACTTTACATCTCTTTAGTTTAAATACAGGATTCTGATCGCGCTTTAAACTTCCAACATTGATAAAATAAAGAAATATTTTAAGACTCATACTTGCCACACTTGACAGCCAACAAAAGTAATTACTCTATTTTTCTTTGTGTATGAATCTCCAGCTGTTTCTTTGTTCTTCCTCACTGTCTTGTAAAAAGTACTGATGCCTTGATAAGTACGCTGCACAACTAAGTGATATTTTCCGAGTGTAAACAAAGGCATAAGATAGGTATAGTCATGAGACAGAAAACAAACTCGATGAACGGAAACGTTGCCCCGATTTCATGTCTGAAATTCCTGCGAGGACTTCATGACACATTTCCCAGGAACTGACTGTTTATTTAGTTCAACAGGTAAAAGACGAGCGAAGGAGATGAATCTTAAGTGATTTCTGCCAGGAAATCAAGTTATTATATTAACAGCTAGAAAACTATTCTACAATGAATTGCTGAATTAAATAACTATTCTAAGGTTGAAATGGATCCCTATAAGTCCTGGTTGTCCCACCAAAGCTATCGCATATGAAGCATCATCATGCTTTTTATTGTCTTTCCTGAAAAAGGTGAGTTCTATCTATTAAGTTGTTGGCTGTCAATAGTAAAGTACTTATTGCCCTGAAAATATATTACATAATAAAATCTGCTTCAGAAGTTCTTTTTATTGTACTGGAGTGATAATTTGGTTTCCGAAAGGCTTCAAATTTAATGACCTCATCTTGTTTTCTCTCAGCTTCTGCCTCTGGAAGAAACTGAGTGAGTGGTGGTGAGAAGAGTTGATTAAAAGGCTATAAACCCACAGAGAGAGACAGAGCTGACTCAAGACAAAGATAGAGCAAGAGGGGGATATATGATGCTGCCAGGATCATCCCCTGATATCCTCTTGAGTATTGCTTTTGATAGACTGACTTCATTGACTGTGAACATACCAGCAGAGACACTCTCGGCTGATAATAATACAGTCAATATTCTCCTGACGGATGAGGCCTGCTCGGACCCGTAGCAGACAATGCTGCCACAGCCGCTTTCTTCAAAATGAAGTACCCGGCCCATGGGATCTGCTGGTCATCTGTTGCACGGCTCCCAGAGTTTGTTTCCAAAGCTAATAAATCAGGGCAGATTGAAGTTCCAGCCTCCAGAGAAATGCCATTTAATTTGGAGTTAATGAAAATAAAGCGACTCACTCCTCCTCAGTTCACCGCCCTTCACTCAGAGCTCTGCTGAGAAACAGATTGTTTATAGGGAGCAAACATTAGATTTTTAACCCGAAGAGACTGTTTTCCATGTTGCTGTTAATGGAGATATACACAGAAAACTAAAACAAGCCACAAATCAAAATTTGCCCAAATATCTTTATGCTTCTCTCCTGCTGTGACGGTAGACACAATTACTTTATTTACTTTTAGCTTCAAATATCAGATGGTAATCATGTTGAGCAAAAGCCAGTATTGTAGCTGAGACACTGTTAACTTCTCCACTGAGATTTTGTTGGTTGGTTCATTTTTTTTTTCAGATCTATTTCAAGGTCAATGCAACAAGTCTCTTTGTCCATTCCATCATTTGAGTTTTGTGCCGTCACACTGGATCCTGCATTAAATCCACCCCACGATGCATTTAGGTTCCTAAGCCTACAATCTGTGGAGAGTTTTACAGGCAAGGAAAATTACAGTTTGGATGCTTAATGACTATAACTGAGCCACATTTCTCAGCAAGGGGACCAGGTCCTTGCTAACAGGTGCTACAGTATCTCTGACAGATGCTAGAAAAATGTACTGTGGTAGTTTTCCTTTTCCAGGTAGCACTGGACTCTGCTTACTTTCCCTCCTGATCTCCCCAATTTGGAACATCCAGTGATGTCACCACTCATCTCTTTCCACCTGCAGGAGTCAAGCTTCTTCAGGAAGGCATAAGACCGGATTCACATGCTTATACTCTGTAGAGTATACAACACAACTTTAAAATCGTATCATGATCTGGTAAAAAGAAAAAAAAAAAAAGCGCTTGCTTGGCAAAATGTCAGCAGTCAGACAGGGACGTCATGTTTGGAAATTGTTAATATGGTGTCTGAAATGTGAAGTTTCATGCATTCACATTCACCATTTTTTCACTTTTCTTCTCATAATAAGAGCATTTTTTTTTTTTTTTTTTNTTTTTTTTTTTTTTTTTGCGATGTCCATGTCGCTACCTGAGTCAAAACCGAAATCCAACTTCAACCACGAATGTGCAAAGATCATGTGTACGCTACATCCTGTCTTTACAGCCCATGGTAACCGTTAAATTGTCATTAACAATAAACACTTCCTGTCAGCGTGAGGTTGAGTGGCGCTGCTCAGTGCTTGTGTGCGAGCAGAACGCTGAACGCCCAGGTCAGCGGCAACGCTAATGCTTAGCATGTGAACCCGGCCTNGTGCGAGCAGAACGCTGAACGCCCAGGTCAGCGGCAACGCTAATGCTTAGCATGTGAACCCGGCCTAACAAGTGGGAGGATTATGCTATCTCCTGATCCTGCCCTGTTCCATTAAAATGCTCCAACTGACCAGCAGGAGCCGCTAATGCAAAAACAAAGACAATGCACTGTGTAACAAGAACTAGATCCTTGCTGCACAGGTACTACCACAGGTACCGCAACTGGGGAGCAAACCCAAGTCTCTGAGGCGGTGGGCAAGTGCTTTATTTTGGCGTCTAACCATCCTAGCACAGTGATAAAGAACTTCAAAGTTGGTCTGCTAACAATTTGATCCAGAGTGAAATATCTCGACAACCCTTGGATGGATTGCTGTGAAATTTTGCATACACGTTCATGATCCACAGAAGATGAACTCTAATCAAAAAATAATGTCACACATAAGGGCAATTTAATTTTTTTTTTAACAATGAGAGCAAATTTTGCACAAACATCTGTGCACACTCCTGTAAAATTAATAAAACGGTGCTTACATGACTAATAAAGTGTTGACTTTTCTCTAATATGTGCAGTTCTTCAAACAGCAAGTTGGTGGCGCTCCATACACACCCACAGACACCAACTCAAGCAAACACCAGCAGTCTAGCTGGCAACTCTCCTTTAAACCCCAGAATAACCTCACATCAGCTTGATGTCTGCATAGATGAATGTTTCCTGTGCTTGGCAGGTCTCCTGAAACATAGGAATCTTAATTTTTATACAGTAATATTTTAAGTTTTCAGCCCACACACTGCCAGCACCTTCATCTTCTACCTAGACTTGTTTGGTGTGAGTTCTTCTTCCCAAAGCACATTGATAATGCATGAGAAAAGATCAGAGGCTCTTCTCAGCATGAAATACCAACATACATGTGTACAACATGCAAAACTTTAAGCCTTTTTCCACTTAAGTGATTTTAAGAAACAATCCAACTCTAGATGTTATCAGATTGTACAGGCTCATGTGCAAATGTACACCGGCGGAGGGATACGGGACTTCTCTGCCTTCCTGTGAGATATTACAGACCTGATTGGAAGTGACACAGCCATAATTCAGCATTGTGAGTGGGATGAGCCTTTGCTCCGACACACACACACACACACACACACACACACACACACACACACACATACACACACACACACACAGAGGCCATATGGTGACTTGTAAGGTGAAACTAATTTTCTAGCATTTCCATCAGTATATCTTTTTGCTTATTAAAGTTGGTAAATTTCATATAACACATATAACATAAGGCTTTCTGACAGTAATAACAGTCAAATAAAGAATTGACATGTTTAATATCAGGCCAGACACACGGGACATGGTAATATTTAAGTAGATGATTAAGTCAGGTTGAGCTCTGAAATAAAAACAGCTGAGCTGGATGGGAATGTTTTATTATGTTTTCTGGAGATGAATATCATCTTATGGAATATATAGTATACCCTATCATCTGCTACATTACAACTTTTTTAATATCTCTTTTATGGTGCACAGACCTTAAAAATTCTACTTTAAAGATTATTAACCTCAAAGGTCAATTACAGTAGATATATATCTTTTAATAAGATATATCTTAAGATTTTAGATTAAATGAGACTAAATTGCAAAATAGAACTTCTTTTTCCTGTATTGAGCTATATATACCTATATATATATATATATATACATATATATTACTGGAGATAAATATATATATAAACTGAACTTCTTTGAAGGGATCAATGCAATAAAGTACTTTGTAAGTGTTTGGACATAATTCGATTTATTTTCATTAACAGAAAAACAGAAAGATTTCATTTTAATGTTAATGCTCTTTTAATCTATTGGGAGCAATTAGTTCATATAATTGAAGCTGAGGGAAATGACTTGGTTCTTGCTAGGTTATATATTATTTTGCAGAGAATATGAGGCTATTCCCTGCAGAATACACACACAAATACACACACACACACACACACACACACACACAGAGAGGGAGAGAGAGAGAGAGAGAGAGAGAGAGAGATACGCACAGCCTCAGACATAACTTTTAAGAATAAAACTCTCACATGGGCAGTTGTGTAGAACGCTTTGCCCGTGGCTCAGATATATTCCCGCAAGCACACATCTGAAGTCTTCTTACTTGTGTAAATTTCTTTAATTATTACAATCCTGAAGCAGTCTGATGTTATACGACTAAAACAGCAGCAATAACTCAACTCAACACACTCAATAAATGACACCAAGGGACAATTTGGCACATCCGAACCAAGCTGGATTTACAGATTGTTTCATTCATCTAAATTGTTATCCTAATACATAGCTTCTCTTGAATAAGTATAGCCATTATTATGCTCGACAGTTTTATTTTACTGCACTCTGGTGAAACAGGCCTATCTAAGAAGTGCTAACCGCTACCGCTTCCTCCAAGTCATAATCTTGCTTTCCTATTTCTTTTCTTTGTTTCTTATGGCCGTACTTACGCTTACTTTTCATTATCCTTGTTTCCTAATTTCTGTCTGTCTCTCCTTTTCTCTAATCTTCTATACATCCTTCTTTCTGTCTGTCCTTCCTGTACTTCTTGCCTCCCTTCTCTCATTTTGAGATACAAATCTTTCACCTGACAGCAGACTAAATGCTCTTCTACACTTTGAATGCTTGAGTACATTGAAGCAACTTCACACCTAAAGTTCAGACCTAAATTAGGAACTACTTTATCCGCAACTATCAGGAGTATTTCAAGTCGACAACTCAAAATCTCTCTGGATCTACTTGTCCACATAATTGTTTCAAAAGTCTTGACACCTAGCTTTTACTGTTTTGCTTTGTACAAAACAAAAAAAAAAAAAGGAGATAAACAGTGGTTGTAGGCAGGGCCGGCCTGTGGCATAGGCAAACTAGGATAAATAGATAAAATGCACCTTTATTCAGCACAGAACTAATATCATAACATGGAATTTATGCATATTATGGTTTGACATTACGTTTTAGTTAAGATGAAGCTCATAGAGATGTTTATGGAGTGGGTTGGGGGAATTGTGGGATGTAAGATTAATACTGTAGAGTGGGAGGTAAAGGGTAGCCACACCCCTTTTGTACATTATTAGAAATTACTACAGTATTTGGAAAGTGTTTAATTTGCATTTTAATTTTGGCTGTTGGGGAGAGTGAAATAAAATTAAAAATGACAAATAATATTTAGTAATCCACAGATATTTGTTTTTTTAATTTGTTATTTATTTATTTATTATTTTATTTATTTATTTATTTATGTATTTATTTATTTTTTATTATTATTATTATTAGTATTATTATTATTATTATTATTATTATTATTTTAGCTTGAAGCATTCATACTGAAAATACCATCTCTCGTGCCCCTGGAGGGGGGGCCACAGCAAACAACTTGCCTAGGGCCCCAGAAAGGCTAGCGCCGGTCCTGGTACCTTGGTTTCAAATGACCAACAATTTCTGTGTTGCTGAAAAGGTTCCTATAGGTTCCTAAAAAAGTTCCTGATCTGCAAAAGAAACTTTTTTATTACTGCTAATATTTTTTTACTCAACAATTCTTTGTAGTAATGGATTTCAATAGTACTTCTTACCTGACATAAAGGTCCACAAAGAAATTTTTCAATAAAACAAAGGTCCTTTTTATTAAAGTCAGTCAGGGTCAGATTGGGATCCTAATTTTTAATTAATTATTTAATTAATTAATTGGTTTAAATCCTATTTTAAGCTGTTGGGATGGGGGTGGGGGNGGGGGGTGGGCTGATGAAACTACCAGCGCTATCAACTCTCAATCTGAGCTGTCACTCTCAATGAATCCAATGCTATGTCAACCCATCGTTGTCATGGAGATAACGGGATGCTGAATGTGACTGGACCAAACCAAAGCAGAGTAGACATTCTCACACAGATAGTGGAGCAGTCTGGCATTTGGTTAGGTTTCGGAGAATTTTGGCTCATTGCATTGCAGCGATAGCTCGCAGATAATACAAATAATACATATAAAAAGTGTATTTTGTTCGGAGTCCAGAGACAGTTGTTTGGTCCGGATGACTGCTCTAGATGCTAATAAGAACATGGGAGAAGTAATATTATCAAGTATGATGCCGTATAGACATTAGTAATCAAAACTCCATCATGAATGCAGATTCTCCCATTTAAAGCATTCACTGAGGGTTACTAATACTGCAGACAGCCCAGTTATTACCCAAAGTCTAATTTCCTGTCTCTACTTCATAGTTATTCTCATCTGTGTCACTCTTCTTTTCTTGTGCAGAAACAAAATATAGCAATTAGCTCTTATCTTCTCATTCTGCAGACAATAGCGCGTGCTGAAATGAGTTCATGGTTCATGGTTGCAGTGCTTTTAATCACAACCCAGGACATTATCCATTAGAGGACTCAACAGCTGCTGTACACCCACTGCTCACAATAGAGCCCACAGGGTTATTATGGGAGGTTCATTTGGCAAGGCTAAGGTTACAAATACAGCTCTCTTATTAATACCAGGATTCAAACGAGGACATTAACTGCTGATACCAGGAGTTTGGGGTTATCAAGTTATCTGGTCCTCAGATTTCACCTGGGACGATACAGAGACGCCAAGTCTGTAAGAATCTGAAGCCAGCATGTGTCAGCCCATTATATCATTAGTATACATGCGGGTTGCACAGATAAATAAAGCTTTCAAAGAGTTCGGACATCTTAAAGGACAACAAGCTCTCAAATTAACTGTAAGCAAAGTATGGTTCCTTCAAAGAATGAACATGATTAAAGCTCATCAAATGCAATTCTTTGGCTGCAAAAAGAGAAACTGCAACATGTTGTTTTAACCAGAAAGATCACAGGAAAATGTGCAAGAGGGCGCCAAAGACCCATATATGTCGATCAGATCAGACTACTCTCACCTCATGGTGCTCTGATTTCTTTGTCTGCGCTGTGATTAAGGCAAAAAATGTGAGTAAGAAATACACATGAACAAATTAAAAGGATTCTGCAGTTTGCTTAATATACATACACCTAAAATTTAAAGTGGACATTATAAAATTTTCTATGTTCTTATTTTCATTTATCTATTTGGAAGCTACTGCAATGCTTTAATGTGCAAACAACAGAGATTCACTTCTACTCTCTCTTGCTGCAACACTGCTGTGCACACTGAGTGACAACAAGCAGTATTAAGTCTGTCTCTTTAAAGATCCCTCCCGAAATCTCTTTACTGGCTTTACTGGTAGAGCTGCTAGGTTAGGGACGTGATGATGGATGGAGGGATGGATGGATAGATGGATGGATGGATTTACTGCCTCACAGTTAGGATGTGCTTTCAGGGATCACGTCTCTGGCATCCACCAGCTTGTTTTGAATCTAATCGGAGCAGGTGGTGGAACTTTAGAAAATCACAAACAAACGTACACAAAGGATTAAATGGCACGGATTACCCATCAAGGTCATTATTTACCTGACCTTTAACCCTGATTATCATCTGCCGGCATGTGGTGTGGCACACTAGTAGCACCACAGAGGGATCAGAGTTGTAATAACTGTTCTTGTTAATACACTACCAATGCTCTCTCTCTCTCTCTCTCTCTCTCTGTCTCTCTCTCTCTCTCTCTCTCTCTGTCTCTCTCTCTCTCTCTCTCTCCATTTATCAACAAAAACATTACAGAATTATTGATTCAGGGCAAACAAAGAGTGAAACAATTGACGCAGGAAGAACAAGTCAGGGGTTGCCACTCATTGATTTAGCTGTCAGTGTGCGTCTGTGATCAGTAGTTGTGTGTGTGTGTCTGTGTGTCTATGTGAAAGTGAGAGTGAGAGTCAGAGAGAGAGAGAGAGAGAGAGAGAGAGAGAGAGAGAGAGAGAGAGAACAGCAGAACTACACTAAAGTCACTTTAGAATAAAGGCAAGGCAATATTGACCCAAGCAACATGAGGCAGCAGAAGTAAATAAAAGTAAATTTCATTGAATTAACTGATGCTTTCTTCCTTCAGTTTGCATTAATTTTATATATATATTTAAATCCATTCCCTGCACGCCCTTGATGCCTGATTCTGTGCAGCTTACACTACATAATCTAAAACAAGAAGACGCTGAGTAAGTACCCCCACTAGGCTAAAAGCTTCTTCTGGATCGTGGATTCAGATTATGACCTGGATCATCTCCAAAACTGAATCACTTCTTCTTCTCAACATTATCTATCTGTCCCCCAAATTTCATCCAAATCTGTCTGTGACTTTTCAAGATATCCTGCTAACAAATAAACAGACACGATCACATAACCCTCTTGGCGAAGGTAATGAAGCATGAAAATCACACATCACGTTTAAAATTTAGAAAAACCTTCCTCTGCATCCAAATCAGAACAATCCAAACCCCATTCCAGCAGACATACACCCCATATCTATATATCCTGGTGTACATTCAGAAAAAAACACTACAAAAACCCAAATTTATGCATTTTTGACACTGTCAAACTCTTAGACCAGATTTTGTTCTGTTTTTGCCTTTTCATGTGACAGGATGCTGAATCACCAGGTTTTGTCAGCCAAAGTTATGCATACATAGTGGCTAATGATAAGAAAAAGAATGCTGTACTTGCGTAGCACTTTTTAAAACAGAGATAAAGTGCTTCACAGAATTAAGAGAATGCAATCAGAGGAAAACACTAAGAAATTAAAAAAATATACAGATTTAAACAACATAAATAATAAATGGAAAAATAAAAGCATGATAGTCAAAGTCGTCAAAAGGAAGAAAATAAAATAATCTGAAAATGAAAGCATCAAAATAAATAAATTACCCTTAAATCACCACTAGATAAAAGCAAGATTAAAGATTTTTTTTTTAAACTCTGAGGGAATTCATATCTCTCAGGTCATCTGAGACTATATCAAGGACGTCTGCTGATAACAGACTGAAAACTTGCTTGAAGAAATTAACGGGTATAACTTTGGTAAATAAATTGAGATTAATAACAGAGAGACTGATTTGATTACATTTGACCTTACAATTTATTAGGGGGTTACCAGGCTCATTATTTGGGATATTATAGTCATAATAACTTTGAATGTGTTTTTGAGTTGGAATTAGGTCAGATGACACATGAGCCAGGGGATTAAATAGTGTGTAAATTTAAAAATGCTGTATTTTGGGTTGTCATGGTGATGTTTGTGTAGTCGGATGTTATGTTATTTATTGCCTTTCTAGCTGTTCTGCAGTCAGAGTTTAGTTTTAAAATATTGTGCTGTTTCCAGGGAGCTTAAAGGAACATACTGGTGAGTTTGCATGCTTGAGTCTTTATATACAACCTGCATATGCATTAAACATACATTACTGACAACCATTTTCCAAAATACACTGCTGTAGTGTTAAATTTTAGAATTGTCTTCCTACCTTCCAGGCAGTCTTTAGTTTCAATTCATTCCAAAATGCTATAAAAATCAACTTGTAGAGACTGAGATAGTAACCCATCACAGCAAACACGACATCTGTTAAGTTTTTTGTCAAAGTTATTTAATAATTGATCCAACACAAAGCGATATGGAAGAAAATGTATGTCTCCGCCAGGGAATATAGTCCCAGGAGAAGACAGCTTTTACCAACAAACTAAACAAACATGCCTTCTACATTTGTGAAAAAGTGTTATCAGGTGAAACATCAAATTTTAAGGTGGGTGTATCACCTGAATGTTTGATTTTGAAAGATTTGGTAAAATAGCACAAGAAGTAGAATACAGTTTTATGTTTTGGCAAATGGTTGGGAGTAACATTTAACAGGTATACAAGTTTGTATTTATTGGGCTCAAACGTGAAAAACCACCGGTATGGTCCTTTGAAATTCTGCAGGTAAAACTGGTGTGAAGAAGCAGAGCAGATGTGGATTAGCCAAATATCCTCACGTATTGTCCCAGCATGAGAAGCCTTAATCCCTCAAACATCATGCCTGCTGCTCTGTCCTACATAGATTTATGGGACTTACAAGCTTTTTACATTTTTAGGGGTCCAAGCACGAAATACTGGGATTGGGAATCCTTTTGAAATTGTTTGGATTATTTTTATTCTTCTTCTTCTCTGCTAAAAGTATCTGGAGCTCAGAAACTGTAAATGCTACAGTAGAGAAACGCAGCATACAGCTTCAAAAACGTCACTGCTATTCAGGCAACAAAAAGTAAACCGATCGGCCTGAAGGTGGCGCTATGATAACAACTTCAAAATTTCGGCGTATATTTGTTTGTTGTTGCAACATATGTATGCTAAGGTTTTGCTGATGTTCAAGAACAAGCAAATATTAAAACATATATTACATATTACAAGGCCATTTTTTCTGGATGTTAACTGAAAGAACGAGCGGGTTGCTCTTCAGTTTGTGTATAAAAAGTTTGTTTTTTTTTGGACACAGAACTGTGTAGACCAATATTTAATAATCAGACAGCATATACCACATAACTTCTCTGAATGTGCTTAGTTTGTGGACTGGAAAATAAAATGTTTCTGGATTGACTGTGTCTTGCATTTTACCTGACCCTCTCTGTGAAATACTAATTCCTGTGGGAAATATATAATTATTATATTAATATAAATTATTTTTGTTTTGGAATATTTTCATATGATAACCATAAAAGTGTCTGAGAGTGAGCTGGCCATGTTCTGTCAAGATCAAGCACTGCTCGGACTCCAAAGTGCCACCATCTCTCCTTTATTTAGTTTCTTTTCTTTACTTTCTACTGCTTTCTTGCTGCACTGCTTATTCTGTCCCTGAACAATTTGTTCCCTACATGTTACTCGGGTTCTGCATTATTGGCTGTAATGTTGGATTATGTTTATTAATGGACTTATCACCAGCAAATCTGCAAAAGAAATTGAGCCAGGCAATAACAGATTGATTTTGTGTCCAAACCAAAGTATGTGTGCCTAAAGTAACCTTTCTGATCTACAATAACCACGTGACTGGAGTCTATGAAATGAAGTAAACCATTGCCACCTAGTGGACAAACTATGCACAGCAATCTTCCTGACACCCATGGACATCACCTACAGTGGTGTTCATGGCTTTGTGATCAATCAATTTTGTTGTATCAATGCCTGAAACTACTTATATGAAATACATTTAAGCATTATGGTACATTTATGATAATGTATGAAACATGTTACATGTGGGTGATCATGCATGTATGGGTGCATACATCTTATGCATATTCAATCTATTAAAATGTTCACCCAGAAAATAGTTTTTCCTTTCATTTCTGAGATTTCACATGCATTAAGTTTTACTTCAGGGAAATTTCAGAGTTCTTTTGAGTTCAAAGCTCCCATCAGAGGGCAACTGGCAGCAAAACCGTAAGCTTAAAAAGTCCTACAGGTCTCTTCTGTTTGGCATCTTTGAGATCCTTCTGCGCTTTTTCACTCTGTCTCTCTAAACTTACTGCAGTATGCTAATCCTTGAAGACTTCAGCTCCCACCTGCCAGAACTCATTATTTTCATGCTATTTCTGTGATAAACAATGCAGAGTAGCTCAGTGCCAGGGAGAGCTAATACAGTAATGAAGACGGGGTCCACATGCAAAGAAAAACAGCTGGTGGCTACAACAAACAAATTCTGATTGTCAAGGTCAGTTAGACAACGAGCACATTGTCCTTTTAAAAATGATAAAGTGCAATTCAGGTTTAGTTTAAAATCCTTCATCAAGTTTGAAATCAGATTTGAACTACCCCAGCAAATAATATGAGGCTATGAAATGATCTTATATCTCAGTGCTTAATCATTAGATCCAAACTTTACCAGAACATTCACATTAACCTGCTGTGAAACATGAAACCTTTGATTGAACAGAAAAGAGAGAAAATCATCTTCGTCTGATTGGACTTCATAGATATAAGAAATAATTGTTTTGTTTCATGCTGCTCAAGCTAGGTTTGGAATGAAGCCATGAAATGTGGCTGGAAATACAGTTGGTGCTTTTAGAAATGAAGGTGGAGAGAGTATTGACAAAAGACTCAAGCTGAGAAATATCAGTTTCAGTCTTCCAAAACTCACTTTGTTTGATCTTTGCAGAAGAGTTGATATATACCAGTGTCACAATTATTCAGGTTTTCTATGGAACAGACACAACTGCAGATGCTTCTTTACATGCAAACATAAAAGCAATAGAGGAAATATCTGTATAAACAGCCGGAATATACATACATATGTATATACTATATATATGTATATATACAGGGTGTCCCCCAAAAAAATGTATACACACTTTGAATGATTATAACTCACTCAAACTTTGTTTTTTTTACAGGTGCAACTGATTTGAAGTAATGGCAGAAGCAAGACTAAGCAAATGATTCTACACTTGTCTTCTTTAACTTGAATTAAAAAATCTAGATATATCTTAATAAACACTGTATTTATAATCATTCAAGAGTGTGTATACATTTTTTTGGGACACCCTGTATGTATGTATATCTATATCTATCTATCTATCTATCTATCTATCTATCTATCTATCTATCTATCTATGAAGTTGTTTAAGCATGTTTAAGCCCAATATAAACTACCCACATACACAATATATTACTGACAACCAGTTTTTTTTCCATGCAGCTCTGTATTTTGCCGGTTAAATGAGTTACTTGGACAAAACAAAAACCTTAAAGACATCATAAACTGTAATAGATTATCAAACTCTGTTTCAGGTCTCTACAAGCTGATTGAAGCTGTACTGAAATGAACTGAAGCCAATGGCAGCCTGGAAGATAAGAAAAACAATTCTAATATTTACCGCTCCAGTAGTATATTTTGAGAAATGTAGCGTACTACAACGTAATGTAACATGTATTGCAGGCTCTATATATTGTGCTCAAACATGTAAAACTGCTGGTACAGTGCTTTAAAAACAAAGTAGACTACTACTCAAACATTATTTAAGAAATCAACTCAGGTACATCTAGCACAGTTGTACTTTGGCACTTTCAACCTTTTCAGATTATTGTGGTTTCACCTGAAAAAAACAACAACTATAGTTTCTATGCTTTTATTTTTATGACAATAGCATCTATATTCCTTCTCCCTCTTCACCCTGGATGCCTGGCCTTATCTACAACACCTCTATCCCCATGCATACAATTAACCCCTTCCCCCTATCTCTACCCCATCCCTCTTGACCATTACCTTCATTAACATAAGCACAAAGGCTTGACAGAGAGCAGACAGTAAGTAAAAAAAACCCCCCACAAAACCTGTCTCAAAGCCCGTTTCTATTCTTTAGCCCTTGGCCTGTTTGCATGTGTTTTGTCTGTATTTACACAAAGTGACCGTTTTTCCGCTCTTTGTTCCTTTTCTCTACTGTATTCCCTGTCTTTTGTACACACACCCAAATGTGAATTACCTTGACTGAAAATTCTTAACAACTACATGGTTTCATGTCTTAAACGTTTCAATTTATTCTTCTGGACAATCAAATCAAAATGCAGCTGATGGGGTAGAAAACGAGATGTTCTTAGACAGGATTATTGGTTTCACTTGAGTGAGGACAATGGTTCACTGATATGGAAGAGGGAACTATTGATTACAGAAAATTACATAGTTTAACCATTGCTTCACTATCAGTAACTGCTTTTTCAGGGGTTTATTTATTTATTTTTTTAGGGTTTCAGGGTCCAGTTTCAGGTTTGGCCTGTGTTAATGGACAAATACAACTGAGGACAAGTGACATAATCACCACTTTCTAGCATTTATATAGTAGCAATGAGTAGCACAGGATTCTCAACATGAAGCAATGATGCTGTTGGATAGTTTATTGATATGCAGCCTAACAGTACAGAGTGACACAACATAAGGCAGGCTGCCAAACAATATCAATTTCAGACAGGCCATGAAAAAAAGAGAAATAAATATACAAATTACTAATGTTAAAATCATAATTCTGAGGTGTTACAGTCAGTCCAGCGACAAACACGCGTCTGCGTGGAGAAAAACTTAATCAGACATCATCTTGATTAACAAACCCAACAGAAGTAGATTATAATAGCAAGTATTTCCCCAAATCACAGGAAAATAGGTAGTTTCAAAATGAGGAATCGTGCTAAAAAATAAAATATCTTCAAGTTAAGCTCATTTTTCAAGTAGAAAAACAATGTAAACATTAAGAATCTGAGTTGTTGAACAAGTATGAACTTATCCAGAGGGTGCAAATTGGTTTAAGGCAGTACATTCAAAAGTATGATGAAATCATTTTTGTGCAAATACAGTGTAACAAAACTCACATTTTGCAAAATTGATTATCATGTAGAAGAGGCATTCTGAAAATAGCATTAAAATGCCAAAACCTTGAGACAACCACATACACTTTGATGCACCAAGCGAATCCCTGAGGTGTGTGTGTGTGTGCATTCAACAATCAAACTGATTTATCAAAAAGGACTGAAGCCCTGAATGCAGAGGATGCATGAAGAAACAAAAGTAACTCATCGCTGAAAAACAAATAGCTGCTATTTACATTAAAGGACCTATTTTGCATGTTTGAGCCTAATATATTAATTTTCATACACGTAATGTTACTGACAATCATTTCCCAAAGCATACTACTGTAACGGTGAGTTAAAAAATGTTTTTCCTACCTTCCGACCGCCATTGGTTTCAGTTCCTTCTATTAAAATCAACTTGTTGATACTTCAAACATTCTTGGGATAGGTAATTCATTACCATGAACAACACCTATATTCAGATTTTTTTCAAAGTTTCATAATTTTAGTGTTTAAGCATACTAAAAAGTGTGGAGTGAATGTGTGTCTCCACTAGGGAGTATAGTTCCAAAAGAAGACCTGTGTTTACGGAAAAATTTAAAGGACCGTGACTTCATAAGACTGTGTAATCAGGCGAAACATTGATTTCTTAAGGTGGGTGTTTCGCTTAAATATTTGATTTTCAAAGATTAAGAGATTTTTGCAAAATATTAGGAAAGCTGAAATACAGTTTTATCCTTTGGGAAGTAATAGTCAGTAATCTTACATGTATAAAAATTGAATATATTAGGCTCAAACATGCAAGATGAGTGGTATGGTCCTTTAAAGAAAATCAAAAAAACAAAAAACCACTACAAAACTCCCAGATCCACAAAGGAATAAAGGAATACAAAACATACATTTAACGATCAATGAAAACTGGGAAATAAAAGGCCCCAAGTACAATGCTAAGAAAAAAAAAACAGCCTCAAACAAAATACCATTAAACCAACAGCTTTGAACTGCCTTTTGCCTGCAGGGCAACACACAGGGTTTAAGTGGAACCATGGCATAGTTCACACACGTGCAAATGTTCGTGAGGCAGGAGTGAGGCGGTGGTGGGGCAGAGCAAGACCAACATGCATTTAGATGTGTCTTTACTCTGAGGTAGGCTCAGTGAATGCAAACAAAACAATTCCAAAGTCAACACTGTGAAGGTAGTCATATGTTTACAGCAGGATGCAGCAACAAAGGATGAAGAAACGTTTTTTTTTTTTTTTTAAACAATTCCCTTAACGGAGCATTCATTTGCTCCCGATGCCCATTTTATGGACTTAAAAACTTGGTGCATTTATCCATGAACCAGTGACACTCCGTGATGCAAAGCTCGCTTCCACATGTAGTACGTCGAGCGAGGAGTGAACGGGAAGTAGGATCGGAATTCTTTGAATGTAGGGAATGATTTCTCCTCAAAGCGTTGCTGCAGGAATAGCTTGGCCTTGGCCTTGAAGTTGGCCAGAGCCACAACATCCATCACATCTACTGGTGACGGGCCGCGAGCGGGGTAGTTTCCATGCGGGGCGCCAAAGGACATCATGGCAGGACCTTTCACACACTGAGGGAGCACACTGGGACCATTTATCCTTCCCGGCGTTATCTTGCTTTCTGTAGTGGATTTATCCAGGTTCTCGGGTATCTTGATCTCTACGTTTTGATGGATCACTTTCTTCTTCCTGTCACTGCTGCTGCGCCACAGCCAATAGAAACAGGGAGACATAGATGGAAACTTGAGCTTGAACTTTGTCAGCGACCACTTTGATTTCTGAACATGCAGCTTTGCAACATCTCTGAGCTGTTTTTTACTCAGGTATGCCAGCCGGAAGCTTTTGTGTTTTCGCCTATAGATCCTCTGTCTGGACACAGCAGGTTGGCTGGAATTAGGCAGGATCGGTGACAAACTTTTGGGACTTTGGCACTTGTCAGCATCTGAGCTGTCCTCACTGCTCCCAGCGGTGCCTTTGTAACCTCTATTGAACAGCATGGCTTCTCTCCTCCAGTTGTAGTAGGTTGATCTGGAGATCCCTGGGAAGTTTCTTTTGAAGACCCTGAAAGGGAAGGAGGTATTCATGGCAATGCAATTCTGCAGACACCGCTTAGCCTCCTGCATGTGAGACACATTCTGGGCTCGTTCTAGATCCAGCTTGCTGAGGTTGAGGCCAAACATGCTGGCCACACTCTCATGGTGTTCCGGCTCATCCTGCTTCGCCTCAGGTGAAGACCACGACTCCTGCTCGGTGCTCTCTCCAGGGCTAACCTCTCCGGTTGATGATGTCGTGGAGAAGTTACCTCCAGATTTCAGGAGCTCATGCTTCCAGTTGTAGTATGATGACCTGGAGATATCAGGGAAGAACTCTTTGAATTGGTGCAGAGGGATGAGCTTTCCCTCCATGTAGCAGGCCTGCAGAAAATATTTAGCCTCATACCTGGCCGCTGACTTTTTGCAGTGCTCCTGGGTCTGCCTCTTCCAGCGGTAGAAGGTCCTCTTGGTGATGTTGTATTTGTCTTTCAGACTGTGGTACGAAAGCTGCGAGTCCTGGTTCAGCTGCTCCTCATTGTTGACGGGCGACACCCTCTGCTCGCTGCTGGGGCTTCCAAACGTGAGCTCACGCGTCTGCACTAGTGCAACAAAATGATTCGGCCTGAACAGTGAGCCAGACTGCAACTCACCAGACCACATGATGTGAAGAATCACTGGGTCTGAGTCCTTGGGCCAGGTCCGTGGGCGTATGATTCTGTTGAAATAAGGTCGAATCTTGAGGTTGAACATGGGGTAGACGGAGTAGATGTTAAACTGAAGGACTGAGGACAGGGCATACACGTGCCACATGTTGGCGTAGGATCCGGGGAAGCAGGAAGCTTTGACATCTGCATCAAAGATGGCCTCTAACACAGTTACAGGCAGATTGAGCATATCCTCAGACTCCTCAGCACAGAGACTAAAGCGAACTGCCTGGAGCATCATTTTAGAATCAATCATCCCAGATAGGTAGTATCTCTTCCACAGTACCATTTCCACGACTGTCCGCACCTGTGGGGGTAAACAACATTTATTGATTTAGTTTAATTAACTTTGCGAATACACTCACATTTTCTCTATGCTCATGCAAATTAAAATGTAATGGCTGGAACACTGGAATTCACAACTGATTAGAATATTTGCTATATGAATATGAACTGTCAATACCCACCTGGAGCTCCAAGCTGAGGCTAATGTTTCCCACTAACAGCATGCTAGCTGCATCAAACAGCCGGTTGCCTTCTCCCTTACAGTTGAGGGGCAGAAGATCTCCGGGGGCATCGGCTGGGTACAGGCCATGAGCTACATCATCAACGCCCGTCCACTCTGGGAAGTCCTGGCAGGGTGTCCCAGGAAGCTGGAAGGGAGCAAGGACTTGGTCCGCTTCCAGGGACACTCTGGTTAGGGCATCCAGACCAGAGCTCTCTGTGGCTTCCTGGAGCTCCCCCAGAACAGACATGATGACCTCGTTCCTCTGAATCATTACTGGGGAGCCTCAAATGAGATGGAGAAAGATTAAACATGAGATTACAGAGGAGACAAAAAGTTCTGCATGTCTGCATTTAGTAAAATTCCACACCTCTGGAATTTAATCATCTCTTTGTTAACAAGAGATTATTGTCATGCAACTAAACAGCCTAAATCACAGATGCATCTTGATCAAAATGCTCTGATGTAGCTTTGATTTGGAGAAACACTGTGAAATTACTGCACAAGCTAGAGTTTAATCATATTTATAAGACGTTTTAAGCGTTTTTCTTAAATTGGTCCTTGTAAGGCATCTGACCCTCTCCTCTTAAATGTTCCAAGTCCCAAGTGTAATCTCTTTTACAATGTCTTTTACGATTATTTCATTAAATTAGCATTAGCAGTGGTGATATCATCATCTGTGGGACACTTTCAGTTGCTTTAACGTGACTTGACTTTAAAGAGCAATGTTGGAAAGTTAAAATCAGTCCTGATAATCAATAATAAGCTAATATCCAGTATGTGTTTGATATCTAGCTAGGCTGCCTTCATTCATCCATGCACATCAAAAAAAAAAAAAAAAANAAAAAAAAAAAAAAAAAAAAAAAAAAGAAGAAAAGAGAAATAATAAAACACATCTTCCAGGAAGAACATGATTGTATATAAAACTTACAGGACTAAAGCACATCATATAATAATTAAAAAAAAAAAACGCGTCAAATTTTGATAAAAGCGAATTTAATTAAGAATTTTAACAATTGGTAAATTGTTTAACCTAAACTTAAAGTCATTACAAACAACAACCAAATTCAAAGCTATTACTTCCACTTAACTGGATCTAATTGTCTGGTTTTGTTTCATGCTGTTTTTAAGTTCTAGTGTATTTTAATGCAGTTCCAAACATTTCATATTGTTCTCTGGTGGCCTCTCCACTAAAACCAGGATTTAATTAAGGTACTTAAAAAAAACAAAACCGCCACTAAGTACATTTAAACAAAAAGAAAAGTAGAATTGTCTTACCTGAAGGTCCAGACTGTAACCGTGTCTCAGATGGAGTTCCTGCGGATCGGAGGCTTTCCAGACTGAGAATATTGCTTGGTGTGTGTGAGTTTTAGTCCATTGTGTGCAGCGGCTCCGGTAGAATCCTGAGCTCCGGTGAGAGGAGCAGAGAGGAGATTTTGGGGAGTGATAAGCAGCACCTCCCTTCAGGAAACAGTCAATCACCGATTCGCCTTTTTTGTCTGAGACACACCTCCCTCCCTCTTCAAGCAGACTCCAGCCAGGGTCAATTTCAATGTGAAGTGTTAACAAAAGCCAATGTGTGAGGGGCCATCATCATCACTNAAAAAAAAACACACCGGTACAATCTGCCTTTAAGCTTTTAGCTTTGTCAAAGTCACCTCCACATGTCAACAGGTCACTTTCAAGGTTATTTGTCAAGTTCTTTTAGCCTCAAAAAGAAAATCCAAGCTTGTTTTTCATCTGCAAACATCTTACAGGCATCTTTGGCTCTACAAGCAGCCATTTCAGTGAAAAGCTGATATTTATTGCCTTTAGATTAAGTATCAGGTTATCTAATTCGGCTTCCAAAACCAGAAGCTCTGCAGGGATAAAGTCTGAACTGATGCAGATGGATGGAGTTTTGGGTTTCATGCCACACACTGTCCACACACACTTCAGGCTGTGGACGTGCAGACGATGTGTGGAGATTTTTTTAGGCTCCTGTGCTGCAGCTCAGCTTGTTTCTCCACTGTAACGTTTTTAACACCTCCTCCTCCTCCTCCTCCTCTCCTCTCTTCTCCCTTTTGCAGGATTTCAGTAATCAAGGCCTTTTGTTCCACACATGCACAACAATCCCAGTCACTGTCCCCAACCCCCATGGCCCCTAGTTTAGACCCCAACCCCATGGCTTTGCTTTCACACACACACACACACACACACACACACACACACACACACACACACACACACACACANCACACACACACACACACACAAACACACACACCAGGGAACAAGAGAATTTGTCCCCCGCTGATCTGTCCACTTCACATACTTGGCAGACAAGCTGGTGCCTGGTTCACTGGGGTTCAAGGCTTTGACCTAAAGCTTATCAGCGCTTTAGAGATTATGTGTGTGTGTGTGTGTGTGTGTGTTGTTGTGCCGGTTAAAAGAATGGGTGCAAATCCACTACTTCTTTGGTTTGTATTCTTTACACAGCATTTAAAGATAATCCACAGGCATCCATTACAGGATATATAAATAAAAGCTTTCCACATTTGATCTAACTGCTGTCCTGTTTGTGTTGAGTGTTTTGTTATTGTGACATATTCTATTATTCTGTTTTTACTGATTCATGCATGTTGCTTGTGGTTTTACTCTGTTTATAGCTATGTTGTTTGTTTTTTTATTTTTTTTATTTTTTAATTACAGTATTAAGTTGTAAATGTATATTTTAAAGTTATGTACTAATGTTTTTATTTGATTTTAGAATGCCTTTTTTAACATCTGGCAAGGGACTGCATATGAAAATTAGCCTTCTGGGCTAACTCTGGCTCATTTACAGTTTACTGTTTTACTGTTGATTACTGAGCATTGTCCCTGACAAATAAACTAATAAATGAAATGAAACTGAAATCTTTACTTAAAGAAATAATGCTTAAAGAATGATTTAAGACAGAACACTTTTTAACTTGAGTGTTGACGACTAAATTTTGAAATGCTGGTGTTTTGTAAGAAGAGTGGGTAATGAAGTAAAGAGTATTACTTCATGTGACAGCAGTTGTGTTTGTTAAATGCATTTTTTTTTTTTACGTCAGTCAGAACATTAAAACATACTTTTTATGTCCCCACAAAAAAAAAAAAANAAAAAAAAAAAAAAAAAAAAAAATCATTGCTGAAATCATTTCATTTTATACAAATATATGAATCAGCTACAGTTTTGGTCAGATTCTGCTTTGATTTATAAATCCTAGATATCCATTCTAACATTTCAAACTTTCTATGAAACCACGCGGGACACTAAAATAACACGCCCTAATCTTGATTAGCTGTTTCATGGATGTAACTCGATGAGTGGCTCCTTGTTTTTAATCATTTCTCTCTCTGATCACTCTTCACACACTTTAGGTGTGTAGATTAGCCGTGCTGCACTGTGAACACAGGTGAGGGCTGGCTGCAAGCATTTAAAATGCAAATAAGGCAACACTGGGACTGGCTCCGGCAGTCTCTCACCTGCTGAGGAGGTGTGTGACTTTAAGTGTGTGTGTATGTGTGTGTGCAAATGTGTTTGCGTGTGTGCTGGCTGGAGAAAGTAGAATGAGCTGAAGACTGAAAGTGGCAGCAAACACCAGGCAGAATTTGATTTAGCGTGTTCAGGCAGATAAAGCAGGTTTGCAGCCAAAATGAAGCGTTGCACTGCATCATCATCATCATCATCATCATCATCATCACATCCTCTGCAATTTAAATAATATCATGTGATTAAACATAGCATTATACAGTACAATATGGCTGCTTGTGTAATCCTGGGTTCTTTGAGCTCTATATTTCCTGCTTTTCTGGTTTGCTTCTTCTCTCAATTTTTTTTTTTTTTTTTTTTTTTTTTGAGTAGCCTACTGCTGCCTGATCAAATAGTGTCATGTGACTGATTTGTGACTGTTTTATTTTTTTAGTTCAATAATGTTATCACTCCCTCCAGGAAATACACAACATCATATCTCTTCAGTTACGGTTGGGTTTATTATTCAGCAAACATCAGTCACCACCGTCAAACTGTATTAAATAAATGAAATGTAAAGTACAAACGGAAAGTTATTTACATGCAGACTCAAAGAAAAACACAATCACAAATGTACGTCATAAAAACAAAAAATACACTTAAAATGAATAAACATACTCTTTCTTACACTGTAAAATGTGACAAGTTTATCTTACATAAAAAAAAATCTAGGAAACGGATTGTCTTGAAAAAGGTAAGTAAATATAACTATTAGTCTTAAGTTATGTTTACTTTATGTCTACTTGAACTTAAGACTATATAGTTATATTTACTTACCTTTTTCAAGGTGATTGGTTTCCTAGATTTTTTAAAGTAAGATCAACTTGTCACATTTTACAGTGCAGCAATTCTAAAGCTTCTCAATTTAGCACAAACATCAGGAGTTACACTCTAAAGTGTGTGTGTGTGTGTGTGTGTGTGTGTGTGTATGTGCTGTTGTTTCCTTACACTGCAATATTCCACAACAGTTTAACAGGCTTTGCAAACTTGACAAACGAACTGTTGAACCTGTCTTTATTTCATTATTTGGCCTAAAGCTAATCAGCTCTTGACATTGATATTCAAATAATGCAGAAAAATCCCATCAGCACGTTAATCAGGGAGAATTCATTCCAGAGGGCGCTGCAGGTCTGCTGCTTTCCTCTGCAGCAAATCTGTTTCAGTAATCAAGCAATGCTCAGTGTTGAGTCTGATTCCTGTCTAAATCAGGCTGTTAGCCATCAGAGGTAGTCGCTGTTGGTTGTGAGGTTAATAATTCCAGGACTAATGTGGAAATTGTGTGATTTTAGTGATGATTTGTGCATAAAACTTCACGCTGCTGTTCGGATGGAGGCGTAATCAGTGGAGTGGCACTCGTGGTTTCTCACTATTTCACTGCCAGCAGGGAGAATTATCTCAGTGTAGACGACATCATCTTCATTCTCATTCTAAACACACATATGCATATCAACACACCCATACAAACACACAGGTCAAATTTAATCATAGTCACCAGGATGAATAGTTTGATCTCTATGAGCTTTAAAGAGAACTGACTCACGTTATCAGCATTAGTTGTGTAGTTTGTGTCATCAGGCAGCTGATTATCTGAAATAATGTAAGAATAAAATTGTACATTTTGCCAAAATTAAAAAAAAAAAAAATCCTGTTTACATCACCTNTAAGAATAAAATTGTACATTTTGCCAAAATTAAAAAAAAAAAAAATCCTGTTTACATCACCTCTACATAATCGATGCCATGCAGAGTTTACCATTGGATTGTTTTGTAATAAATATTTCACAATTATATCAGTCACATGAGAAACAATGAGTCATATTTTTTGTAATTTTACATTTGCAAAATAACACTTGGGGTAACACTTGTTAGTACCAGAAACCAGAAGCCACAGGAAATTAGCACATCTCACACAAGTGATTGCAAAGACCACAGAGTACAATTATGCAAGGGAACATGTGTGTGTGCATGTGTAAGGAGGTGAATGTGCACGTGTGGGTTAGTTTGTGCAAACAGAGTGTGTGTGTGACAATATTCCATTCAAATGATTTCCCCAACTTTCTGCAGAACTTACTCGCTCTTCTTTGGTTTACGACAAACAGAGCGACCACGGCCATCAACACCACACCCCCCACGCTGGCCACCGCCCCCCCGATCACCTCCTGGTTACCATCTGAGAATGCAAATGACAGTAATTTAACACACAGAAAGAATGTGAAACTTCTACCTTAAAGGGTCAGATCACTTATTTTGAAGGTTTATCCACTTTCCTGCAAACTGTGTACACTTTACAGTGCTAACCGTTTTGTAAATCACGCTCCTGTATTTTAGATTTCATTCATTCCCATTAAATTCAAAATTAGCGCTCAAAATTTGACAGGTGTGATCTGTCACAGTCAAGTCTGCTGAGAAAGCATAACTGCACAATGATAATGGAGATTTGACAAAAATAATGCAGAGAAGATGTGCGCTGCTGACTAAATCCAAAATGCCATTTTGTTGCGTAAAAGTCCTGTGTTTTCAGGTCATTTCAGGCCCTGTGGATTCCTCGTGGTTTTTATTTGTACACGTCCACGATCCACGAGATAGAAGGGTCCAATTTATTATTTTTGCAAAATAGTGCTCTCGAGCACCCCTCATTCACCTCAATGCAGTCAGATCAGGCTCCACAATGGTGAAAATCCCATAATTCTTTGCTAAATTGGCTGTGACCAATCACAATATGAGCCACCATACTGTCTAAGAGCAAAAAGTACCTTTCTGTTCAGGGTCTGTCGGTGGCATGAGCATCCCTCTTCCTCTGCCTCCAACAGCTAGAAAAGAGTATTTATAGAAGAGAAAAGAACATTTATTATATATCCTCACTGTCATTTTGAATTAAACACTTGGATTAAGAGCCCATAAGTTATATATCTGGACCTCTGTATGGAAAATCCACCGATGTCTTGATTTCTCCGGCCACATTTGCCGAGCACCTAAACTTCTTGTGTTGGAACACTTGACTGGTGACAATCAGAGTGACATCACAGTTAGATTGATAGTTTATCTGGTGTTCAGAGTCTTCAGGTATCGCAGCGTCGGCTTCGTCCACCCACGTCAGCCAGACCCGTCGGTTGAGTTCCGTGATGCACGATCTACTCTCCACATAGGCAAGAAGAACACAGTGCAGCGAGACCATTTTGGCAGGCGTGAGGTTTGACTCTGAGATGGATGAGGGAGCTGAAAGAAACCATAAAGTGACACAATCTGCATCAATTCATCCTTAAATTTAATCTTAGCAATACTCACTGTAGTGTTGAGAGACAAAATCTGGTCTTGGTTGGCAGTGATAATGTCCAACATCCTCAATGCTGAGATCCTTGATTTCCAGAATGCATCTTCCTGTTTTTGGTCTCGTGCGTTTTAATTTAATCTCTCCATTTTTGACGATAGCGATATAATCATTTGTGCTAAACTGCCACATGTGAAAGCAGATGAACTCTTCGTGACATGGAAAGCTGACGGCGTAACTTTTTCCTGCTAATATCAGGTTCTCGTCTCCATTTACGCCTGTAAATCGATAAAGATGAAGCAGATTAAAAGTACAGAGGACCACATTCTGCTATGTTTCTCTGGCTGTGGTGATGCTTGCATCATAAATTCACCCTGTCAGTTTGTCTCTTACCTGTTTGGATGAAAGGAAGCAGCAGCATCACAATATGAAGGCGCGTATCCATCCCGTGTCCGACCCCGTTCGCTGCCAAACCCTCAACTTCAGGCTCGCTGTCATTGCTGCTGATGTTAGTCAACACAGATGTCACTTCCTGCGTTTGCCAACATCCTCAACCTGCTGATTTGGACAACTTTACCAAGTTGTTGGTTGTCAGTGTGTCTCGGTGTGAGCTCCACACACAACAACAGATCATTTAAACGTCACTCAGCGTGTCGACAGGCTGTGGGTTTGTGTTTGCAGAGAACAAGCCGCACCAAATAATACAAGTTCTGTAAATCTCATACAAAGACGAATGAGTTGAAACAGAAATGCTGAATTCAATTCTAAGGTGAGTTTATCACCTGAACACTTGGTTTTGAAAGATTGGGGGATTTGGAGAGTTTGAGGAGAGGAATCTCTCTTTGAATTGCCTCTCCTGAGGTTTCTTCCATTTTTTTCCTTATATGTTAAGGTTTTTTAGGGAGTTTTTCCTCGTCTTCTTAGAGAGCTTGGGCTGGGTCGGGAACCATTAATGTATGGGCCTGTAAAGCTCTTTGAACCATTGTATATGATATTAGGCTACAAATAAACTTGACTTGACAAAATAACACAAAAAATAAAATATGGTTTTATGTTTTTGTGTAAACAGGTTTATTGGCCTCAACCGACTTAAATCCTTAATAACCAGGAATTAACTATGCAAAATCACAAGTATGGTCCTTTAAGAACATTCATGGAAAGCTGCAGCTAGAGATGTAACTCAAAGCCTTTAATGCTTTGTATTCACTTACAAAAGATTAATTTATGTGAACATGAGTATTTCTGTTTGCAAAATCGGAATATATAGCAACACGTTGAGAAAATTCTGCCGTCAATATTTACTCAATAAATAGTTTATGATTCATAGTAGAAGAAGAACAGGTGTGACTAATAAGGTTAATAATGTCTCCGTTCAGGCAGCAGCCACAATTCCAAAGCTGCTGGCGCAGTTAGCTAAATGGAATGCAGCCATTTGTAATGTTATTAGTTACGCCCGTGTTTGACAAGTCAGAATGTCAGTCAGCCAGGAGAAAGGTCTAATAAATGTTAATTAATGAAGGATTACCTCACTACCAGAGGACTGAGTTTAAACGATTTCTTCTAATGCGTCACACAAATTCTAAATGAGCCGCTGTGACATTTTCTGATGCTGTGTTTTTAAATAATCGCATCAAGACATTCAGTCATATCAGTTATTCAGTTATATCCTGATGATATACTTGTAGAGGTATGGAAGTGTCTAGGAGAGGTGGCAGTAGAGTTTTTGACTAGGTTGTTCAAC
>VXCM01005519.1:0-33265 GCA_014773175.1 Lucifuga dentata
AAAAAAAAAAAAACACCTGTGCTACACGCGTGGATAAAGAGTGTTAGTTCCACAGAACAGAGACATGAAGACCAGGGTGCGAGGCTTTAATATGCATTTCCACCTGCAGAGGCATAAGGTAAGACAAGCTTCAGGGCTTTTTAGTAGTTTATTGTAGGTTTGTAAATGAAAACGATGACGTATCTGTTGCAGAATCTGGCAGTAATGACATACAGAATACAGCTCGTGCAAAGTAGTTTTGTTTGGGCGTTTTACGTAACTTTGGCATTTTTTTTCTCCAGTTTGTACAGTAGGCGTGTTTGTATATTGCAAACAGCATAGACAGGTTAAGGTAGAGACGCGCCTGAATGTTTGCTCACTTCTTAAACTCAAGAAGTATCAAAGCTAAGGAGATATAATTTACAAAAAATGTGACAGAAAATTAGCACTGCACGAGTCCAGTTGAGATTCACTTGCTTAAATTTGACCTTTCTCATTCTGATTTTGGAAAATATCTTACGAATAAACAAGATTTCAATAGGGATCTTATAGTTTACAGAAGTCCAGAAGTGACGTTCAATTGAAATCCATCAACTGAAACGTATTTCCACATATGACATTAAAAATCGAAAATGCAAACACATTCTATGCCAAGATTAATAAAATTCGTTAATCGAAAAATAAATTGCAATGTAACGAAATATTAGGTCATAATTAAAATGACACTTTTGCATTTTCAAATTGGCAGAAAATGTGGGCTAAACATGAAAATTCAGACTAGGCTTCTAAATTTATTTTAGATATAATTTTAGCAGAGTTCAAATGAAAATGGAAGGCTGTTGCTGGTTTGCAGTTTAATTTGAATAATTGCAAGTTTAGCCTCAATTTGGTTTCTGAAATTAGCAACAGTCTCCCAGTAGGGGGAGTTCTAGCTTTCAGTTGGCTTATGAGTTCATAGGGTCATAGGTCACAGAGTAATGATGTAGAGCTGCTGGTTCTATTATAAATTTGTAATTGAAACGTTCCTTTTTCTGATAATGTCAGTGTTCCTCAACATTATTCTGACTAATATAAGGTTTATGGCCAAAATTTCATCATGTCGGTATGGCGAATGACAGCTGCTGTGTAGAGGATGCCAGCCAGAGGATCAAATCAGAAATTAAGAATGCTTGATCCTTGCAGTCAAAAACAAACCACCGCACCATAGTTACTTAATTGATAATATATTACAGTAATCAAAAATCCAAAAGTGAATTGACTTAAGCTGCCAAATGTATTTATAGACTTTTGTTCAGGTTTCAGCATTCAAATTTTAAGCTCATTGATTAGATGTTTCTTACAGCACTGACAGAAAGGACAGATATATATATGTGTATATATATATATATATATAGATGTATATTTTTTTTCTCCCTAGCAAGAAGTAATGAGCTGAGATAATGTATATAAAGTTCACACTGGCATGCATGCATAAAGCTGGAATTCATGCCATTTAAGTGCACATATTGATGATTTAAGTGTGCATAATACTGCTGTGGATGTGCATTAATGGTTGAAATGTGCATAATGCTGTTTTGGTGGCCAGTTAAATGATGTATCAGTGTGAATTACATCAAATTAGAATTTGTACTACATAGTTGGACTAGAAAAGCTATGTGTAAATGACCAGGTCCTTTCCATGGCAAGTTTACACAGGGCCTCACCTCCACTGCAAAGAGTCAGATTATATCAATTTTTAATACCTTTTCAGTAAGGGTTTTTATTGCATTATTTACTATATAATCAGTTTTTAATGTATCAGGCATGCTATTGGTTATAATTAACCACTGAAAGAGTTTAGAAATATTGTAATGGCACACTCAGACCTCCATAAAACAATGAGAACAGAATGCATTCAAACCAACATTACTCTTTTGTGTTTGTTTTCCTGGTGCCATAAGGTCTCGTTTATGTGAATCAGCATTCATAATTTATCACAAAGTATGTGCTTGTTAATTGTGACCTTTGCTGAAAAGAGATATTAAAATATTTTCTAGGTCAAATGTGGAACTGTAAGATGCACTGATTAGAAAAAATATCTATAAATCAAACCAAACATTCCAGGCTTAGAGCTCTTGAGCTGATATTTTAATATACAAATGAAATGATGCAACAGCCATAAAGTTTTATAAAGTTTGTCTTAACAGTAACTCTTTGCAACAATTGTCATACTGTACATTTAAACACAGAAATAGGATCTCCTGGTGACTTGTACACTTTAAGGATCATCATTGTGGCATCGTTACTTGAGACACTGTTGCATTGGCTTCCTAAAAATACAGCTTTGGCTTTCATCCTACACTAATGTAATTAACATTTTCATTGACTGATACCATAAGAATGTGTTCCAGGCTGGGAGCTATTTCTGGAGCACTAATGCTGCCCAGCTTTCTTGTCCTTGTGTCAGTCCACTGCAGGACCATTTGTCTGCCCTCTTCTCCATGCTGATGTCGCTTTAAGAACATAACACTGACAGTCCTGAGTTTACCTCTCAACCTGTTGCAGCACAGGTTTCCCGATTGTTGTGTGGTTATATCATGCTTTGTAAGTGCATTTGTCTCCCCTGAGAAAGCCTTTTTTATTGATAGTGCTGAGGTGAAAGGTAACCCACGCCAGGTGGAGCAGGGTTACTGTGACAGCCAGGTACATGACCCAGAGAGTGCATTAGTGGAGACAGAGAGACCCATATTACACAGATCAGTCTGACTCCCATCTCCCAGCTGGAGATTTCTCAGTACTTACAGATGAACAGAGACATTTTAACATGAATAGTAGAGCTAAATCATATAAATAAATATTCTCCATTTAACCGCCAAACTCAAGTTCTTCTTTTTTCCATACTGTTGGAACATGTTGACATTTCTTCATTGTGCAGTTCCTCTTAGAAAAGTAAATACACTTGGGATTTGACCAGTTTGTCAGCTTGTCAAATATGGCAAAGTAGGAAAGTAACAATGTAAGAAAGTTACTCCTGAAGATAAGCAAAGTCTGCCATCTGTCAATGTAGTCAGATGTTGCCTTTACCCCATGCTGCCTGCCAGTCCATATCTCCAGTAGTATGTCAGCCCCTGGCCAGACTCTGTTACACATTACCTCTCAGATAGATGTTATCATCCTCACCATCCCCCACATGGAGCCTGTCACTGAATGACACAGCCAGTCTGCCTGGCCTGGCTACACTGTACAGCCACATGCCTTCTAGAGAGGTCTGTGTTTAAAGTGAAATTTGGGTCCTAGTGTAAAGTCCATGACAAAGGAGCAGTTGGTTTTATAGTATTGGTCCTCCGCCTCATTACTGCACTAAGCTGCAAACATTTCCCACAGACACCCTTTTCGTGTCAGCGTTCTTTTTTGTGCACATTGCTGCCTTCCAGGGAACAATATCTAAAACCAGAAGGTAAATTTAAAACAGCAACAATTACAAAAAGAAAAATTGTCTTGAAGATTTATAAAAACTTGAGAAGAAGGTTGAAAAAAAAATTGTGTTTCATTAACACACCATGTTTCAGAGCAAGGATGACTGTTTTGGGAGTCATTGCGTTAAAAATATCTTTATTGTGGTGGATCATGTTTGGGTAGGAGGGATCGTTTAGCCCCACTGGGCCAGCCTTGTGGGCAGCAGATGAGCTAGAGAGCCTTGCGTGTGTGTGTGTGTGTGTGTGTGTGTGTGTGTGAGAGCAGTGAGCAGAGGAGCACCGCCAGCTTGCTTGCTGTACCTCTATTCTGCACTCCAATCCAACAGCTCGTCTCCTCTCTCTGCTCCAGATGATGCCTTGGTTTTAGCTGGCCCCCATGAATGATATGAATAACACTGGATGCTGGACGCTGGATGAAATACACACTTCTGGAAGCCTTGGAGAGAAAGCAGAGATTTTTCAGAGTGGCAGGGGTAATGTGAGTGGCTTTTCCAGCCCAGCCCTCATCCCTTTGTGTGCTCCTTTACTACCACCAAATGCCCAGACGGCCGGGACTACACTTAACAAGGGGAATAGGTATGACATTATTATCTTTTGGCCTTGCCTGAATCTCAGCAGACTTTTTAATCTGATGTAACAAAGTTTAATTTACCTAAATAACTGTATACTGTGTGCACTGTGAAGTGCAATGCATTATTTCAACAGATGTGGAATCAAATTAAGAACCTGTTTGTTAAGATAATTAGTAACTCAGTAACTGCTGTGTTTTCACAGCAATAAGGGAAATGTCAGAGAACAGCTGAGGCCTTCTCATCTACAAATGTGCTGGGCTAAATATTAAATCTTACAATTTCTTGCCTTAGTATGATAACATTGAAAAAACATTACTGTATGTTTTCTGGTTAGCCTATGTAGTTGCATATTTTTTAACCTCTGCCAAGAAAGTTATGTTTTCCATATTTGTTTGTTTGTCTCTGAATTGATTTTGATGAAATTTAGGATCCAGATCCAGGGACGGATGCATTTTTTTAATGATTTACATTAACACCGGGAGACAGGGCATTTTTGATATTTTAGTCAATTTCTTCTGAAGTAATGTAAAAATTTTGATGAAAAAAAATCAGGCATGTTTATCCCATGTTAGACTATCAATAGGTGCAATTTGGTCATGATAGATCCAGAAAAATATGTTTATTTTATTAATTTTTTTGTCTTAAGGTCACTATATGAGAGCAAGACACATTTGTCACTCATTCAGCCTTGATGGAGGTATGCACTCTAATGAGTGACCTTCTTCCTTCTGATTGATTTTATAGATTGCATGGACATACTGGATGCCTTTTCTAAAAGAAGAAGAACAATACATCCACCACAGCTTATCCTAATGACTCACAAACAAGAAAAATTAGACACTACATCACTTAGATATACAGAGATATACTTATATAGAGTGAGATAGTATCTCTTATGACAAAATATGTCCTTTATCTATTGATTATTTCTCGAATAGGATACAGCTCACTTTCTGCCAGCCCACAGTCCACAGATTATTTCTATCAGCTCCATTAATTTGTTGAGATGAAGAGTAGTTCTCGTGCATTATGTACAGTGTCATCTTATCAAAATGTCTGGGGGTGAGTGGGGCGTGTCGTCTGATAGGCTGAAAGCTGGAGGGGGTCATGCAGAGACAGCCTTGTGTTTCTGTCAGGTCTTTGTCACCTGCTGAATTTATACAACTCCCTCCATCCCCTGTGCATATTCTCTGCAACAAAAGCACCATGAATATGATGGAGCAGCTCTCAGAGCTATAGGCTATGAAATCTGATGTCTGTGTTAAGACTTAAGATCCCATGACTTGCTGCAGGCCGTCTCAACTGCATACAGTCCAGTCTTAAGTCTAATGCTGCACGTTGTTGCAATGACACTGTTGAATGGCTTTCATAGGCAAGAAAGGGAGACAGAGTCTTATTGTTTATTATTGTTAACTTCCTAAAAAGTTCCTCAACTGTTGATTTTCCTCTTAATTTTTTCTTTTCTAAAGTTTCATTAAATTAATAAAAAAATGCTTTTCCATTTCGCTTCATCCAGCTCTTAAGATGCTTACAGTGATTGAAGCCCAAGACACCCTTTTTTTCAAGAAATTCAGCCTGACATATCTGATGTCATTGGAAACATTGGTCTCCACCACAGTTTAAAAATAAACTTTCGTAGGTTTGAACAAAATCAGTTTGAAACAAGGTCACCCATTAGCAAGCATACCTCCACCAAGGCTGAACAAACCTAGACAAAAGGCGTCCAGGTCTAAAAAGAAAAAACAGTTAATTTAATAAACATATTTTCTCTGGATCTAACTATTAAAGATACATTAAGAATTTGCATGCTACTCAACCAGCATTATCTTAGCTTCATATTAGAGATTGTTGCATGTTTCTTATCTTATTCGTTACTGTACAACAATTCCATTTTGCCCCATCAGGTGTGTTAGTCTACCAGATCCATTGGACAAAAATATTGAAAAACCTGGCAATGTTAAGAAATCCAGATCTCCAAAAGGTAATCAATTCTTCCCTGGATCATGCCCCACCCCTCCAAGTTTCAAAAAAATTTGAATGATCTTGTTTTTCTTGTTAATAAAACAAATCAGCAAACCAACCAACAGACACACGTGAAAACATAACCTCCTTGGCAGATGGACCCCGAGTTTATGAGGTTAAGCAGAGTCTAGCTCTTTATCAGCAGTGCTTATCAGGCTTCTCTCTCTCTCTCTCTCTCTCTCTCTCTCTCTCTCTCTCTCTCTCTCTCTGTGGTTTTGTCCTTCAGGAGCAATAAAGAGGGAGAGGAGTCATCGACTTCCCCCATTCCAAACCCTTTTCCTGAACTTATTTCCTCGACTATCTCCCCCCTCGTCTCTGAATGCTTATTACCATGGACCAAAAGTAGTGCACATCAGGTGAGTGTTCCATTTATATGAGGGTGTTTTGGACATAGAGAGGCACAGTGTTTACAAAACAAAGCATCTGTTGTATCTGTTTTCCATAGCTACCACAGACAGAATACTCATGCAAGCTTTAATTGTTTGCTAGAAAAACAACTGCAGGACATGTGTAAATGTAAATTCATCCAGAGATGCATCGTGTTTGCCTTGGGATTTGTCTGGAAACTTCAGGGCATGTAGAAGGGGAAACTAGTTTTGTGAGTATGGTAATAAAGTGTAACAAGGAGATGAAAATGCTGCGTCAGCGCACACATACAGTCCATGTACACAGTATCATTACCTGTGATATGTTTGTACCTGCACACACTGGCTAATAAACAACATCAAACAGGTTGGACGTGTGATCCAGACTCAAACCACCTGTAGATGTTACATTTGAAACTTCCTCTAATTATGACTTTCTGTTATTCCTAGAGTATGAACTATTTGACTCAGAAGCTTCACAGTTATACTTGCATGTTTGCAACTTTGATACTGCTCTGATTAAGGTAATAAGTCGATTTTATTCACACATCATGTAACACCACAATCAGATTGAAATCAGCATAAATCAACATTGGTATACTCAGAGTGAGATGTAGTTGTAAGCTGATTTACTCAAGCATGAAAATGCTCCAAGTGTTTACAGTGGTATAGGCATTCTCCACATACATTTCTTCACCTGGCGAACTTCCTCTCAGAAGCTGATTAAGCAACAAGTCAGGTGTATTCGGCAAATGACGTTATCCTATTAATTTTTGCCTTAATAGCGGAACAGACAAAAATGAGAGTACAGTGTGCATATAAACATAGTGACATAGTATAAGCTGAAATCCATTAAATGTAGAATGTACTTCTGGGATGGGATACGCTTTCAGTCCAATTTTTGGCAATTCTGGTAGTTCTCTTTGCATATAATTCCTGTTTACAGGATGCTTTGAGGAGCAAATATATAAATGCTGAGTGTTTTTCTGTTCTGCCAAAAGTTCCAGTCAAAAAAAAAAAAAAAANAAAAAAAAAAAAAAAAAATGGAGCACATAATTCCTCATCGGAATTTTTACAGCATTTTTGTAATGTTTACTCTCTGCACGCTAAATTGATAGCTGTGATAATTGGCACTAATGGAAAACTAAATCACAGGTGATGCACAACTGATGAAGCATTGTTGACCTTTATTCCAAGTAAACACAAGTCGGGGTACAAGTATTATTCTACACAATAAATTTAATTTGATTGGTCCGCATGTGTGACCTATATTTGATTTTGTAAGTTTATACAGAACTCATATACTACATTCTAAAATGGGAGCATATTCATTATGTTGGGAAGCTAACAATTATGGGTATGCTTGAAAAGCACGTAGGTTTAAAAACTGATTCTTTGTATACATTTTTCAGGGCTGTTAAATTATTCAGGTTGGTCAACCACCAAAATCACCCTGGATGTGGACCTGTATATGCTAAAGTTAATATCAGTTTGGCAGTATCTTTGGGGTGTGTGTGTGGGGGGATGGGTGGGGGGGGATAGCAGCAGGGGACAGCTCAAAGCAGTGACTCATGGGAAAGCTTGAAATTACAGAGCTCAGCAGTTGCCAAGGACTATGGCAGTATTAGACTTGTTTTGCTTTCAGAATGTGAAAGAGAAATACAGACTCAGCGTAGGCCTATATTTATTGTTACTTTGTTCTGGAACCTTCATTGTGCTTAAGCAGAATGTGGTGTTATTTGCATAAGAAGGTGCTCAAATTGGTATTTGTTCTTCTGTATGCATCATGCTGAAGTTTCTCCAATTGGTATACAAAGTCTCAAATGAGCCCTTGTACTTCATTACCTCTTCACTTATCTAAGAATTCACATAAGAAAATTATAGAGTCATTGCCAGTTCTATTCTATTGTGAAACAGGTCAGGGATTCACACAGATTTGGGATTTTCTTTGATAGGTTGGAGAAAAATCCTACGGTTTCTCAGTAAAGAGGGCAAAACAACTCCCAGGTGACCTGCAGGCTTTAACAATGTGGCTTCCTTGTTAGCAGATCTTAAAGTGATCTCATGTATCTGGCTATTGAGGCCTGTGCCTGCATCTCATGGGCCTGACAGCCTCTCTCAGCCTTTTCAACAGTAGTATTACGAAGACAAAGGGAATATGTGAGACTGAACAGCTGTTTTTGTGTCATGATCCTCATGTCACAGGGTTTTGACCTCCTTTCAGTAGTACTCAAGAAACCAATGACATCATTGTTCCAGCCATGCAGCACTCGTCCCCTCACCCACCCCTTCAGTCTCCAATCTTCACGAAAGAGGAAACTTGTCTATTGACTTTCCCAGTCAGTTCCCGTGTCTTGGCAGTAATTTTCCATCAGTTCATATTTGGTTCTGTAGCTGTTGTCACGAGTGCTCAGCTATATTTTCAAATGCCAGTGGTTTCTGTTGTTATCAAATGTCAAACAACTCGATATCTGACCAGGTTTTAGTTTTACTGGGATTGATTTGAATGCCTTCTCTCTGATTTGTGGCAAGGCCCATTTGCTTGACATTGTTGTTACACACTTATTTTGTTACACAGTTTAAAGCCATGAGAAACCAGTTTGTCTGAGCCCCCTGTCAGCTTTGCGTTTGCAGTGTCATGATCCATTTCCATAACAAAGCTGCCAAGTCATAACTGCCACATTATGTCAGTGAACCCAGAGTTGGTGTCAGCACAACAGTTTTACAACTCATGTCATTGGACAGAGTTTTTATGCATATTGCACTGCTATTAGGGTCTTATTATATGTTCCGTAAGCTTAGGAAAAGTGAGTTTTCCATTGTAAGCAGCTGCGGGAAGGTATTCTGAACAACGGTTGAAGCGTAGATACATAGAAGAGGTACAAGAGTTCTTTAAAATTTATTTATGATTACAGCAACGCCCACAACAACTTGTTTTAAACCTGCAGCTTTGAGCTCTTTACCAAACAGATGTGAATATTAGGTCAAAATAAAGTGCAAAAGAGCCATCACAGTATGACCCTTAGGTCATGTAATATAAAGCTCCTCTAAATTCAACTTAACCCATAAAACACCACACAATTCTGTATCACAGAACTCCAAGTGTGACCTTTCTCTGGGAGATGTGCTGATGAAGGTCTTCATTAAATCAACATCCAGACTGTTGAAAATATTGAATATAGAATATAGAATCCTTCTGCACTACTGAATTTGACCTTAGGAAAATTTCCAATTTGCAAATCCAAGGACTCAGCTTCTGTTGAGCCAGCCACAGCAGCATGTCACTGCAGATCTAACTCAAGCTCCAGCATTAAGTGACAATGCCATGAGTATTTGTAAGATACAGAAACCTGTCATGCTGCCAGGTTGTCATTGTACAGACCGTTCTGTGTTTAATGTAGCAATAAAGTCAGCAGTGTTATATCAGAGAACCAAAGTTCTGTAAATAAAAGTTTGATTATTTATTTATTTATGTATTTATTTTTTTGCATATACGGCATTAAATGACTGGATTGTTGATAGAGTCAAAGGTACAAGGGTGTGCACATAAAAAATTTAATGCCAGAGAGGATTGCGACTGAAAACATCTCGATCAGCGATCTTAAAATTTTCGTGTGCTACTAATGGCGAGCCAAAATTCAGGACTGAGCTTCTGTAATGAAGTTTGTGATGTTCAGCAAAAGTTCACAAAAAAAAAAAAAAANAAAAAAAAAAAAAAAAGTTTCTCTGGTTCTGTGTGTTTCTATATTGGTGACCTCCCCACAGCAAATGCCGTTGAGGCTGATGGTTACTGATATATTAGATTCATTTGACCTTCCAGTTGGATGGAAAAAAACTGGGGTATTTTTGCGAATGGCAATAACAAAATGCTACAGTGTGGTTAAGTTATATAGGAGGCTTATGTATTTCTGTGTTACGGAACTTTTAAGTTATCATTAAAGGAAAACTTTTGAATGTGAATATACATTGAGAAAAAATCTGGGAACCAACTGCTCTATATTGTTGATATGGACATATTTTGGAGTGCGATATTGTGGAAGTATCAGCATGCCTTCAATTTGCAATGGCAAATGAACAGTCTCCACTCTCGAGGAATATAGTCAGCCGTCATGCTTGGACTCTTTTTAGATACCAGATGTCCACTCACATTGACAGTCTGTGTCCAGATGGTGCTGACGTTCAGTTCAGCCATGACTGAGAACATGTCTTACACTTTAGAATTGTTTCAGATGCAACACATACCGTACCTTGTCCATGTTTTTCATTTTCTCACCTAAAGCAGATGTTATGGGTTCCCCAGGGTCACACATAACAGATACAAGCACTCTTGCATCTATTTTCTAATCGGTCTATTTACTAATTTGTCAGAAAGTGTCACGTTAATGAACAATATGTAAATATACCACATAGAGCTAAGCTATTGCTATACTTGTTGTTTGTCTAGGTAGACCAGTCAAGTCACTGATGTCAAGTTTTAGCATCTTTGATTCATCACATCTCCAGAGAAAATGCTAGCAGCTGTCATTTTATTGGAACCTTTGTAATTTCAGTCACGCTATTTGCAAAACACATTCACAGTGATTTGACTGTGTTTATATGATTTATATTTTAGAGTCTGTTAAAGAGCCCCATGTGCGTTCATAGACCTATAGGGTTAACATGTCATCATTGGTGTTATATAAGTCCTTCCTCACAATGCCTTAAAGTCTAAAATAACTTGAGAATTCAACTGTATAAGTACTCTAACCATTTTCAAAAAAAGCTATGCCTTTGCCTGGTGTTTTGTAATGACTGCATACTGCTGGGTTGCTCTCGTAACTTTTAACAGAGCCTGTAAAGTTGTGTTGACTGAATCAATTCTACTCAAGGACAGTGTGTCTGGAGCTGGCTTTGTTATGGGAGTTGTGGAGACGGTCTTCGTTCTGGCTCCTTTAATTCCAATTCATTTTTACTGAGTGATAACTAGCAGCGTCTGCTTGTCTTTGCTTTCACAAGTCAGTGTGTTTCCAGAAAAACTTGAGGCCTGTTATTGGAGATGCTTGTTGTCTGTTCTCATGAGTTGAAACAGAGGGCAATGACTGGTTCAAAACCTCCATATTCAGTGCTATGAAGGGAAATAAAGGCAGGAGAATGATGTGTAATCCGTCTTAGACTCAGCTAAATGATAAATTACATGTATAAAATTTGTATTATATTTATTACAATAGAAGATAAAGAATTATGACTCATGCATATTTAAACATACATATCAAATGCATTGTACCAATATTTATTCTGAGTAAGATTTTAATTTGGTGACAGACCAGTTAAGCGATAATTTCAGGTTGTAATGATAGAACTATTTTAGCTATATACACTATATTGTATAATGTATATACTTATAGCTGCTGCTTATATTCATATGCATATATTCATATACATGTTTAACTTATATTTTGTACATTCTTAGATATGTATATTTATACTGTTTTTATTTGTGTAATCTTGTTTTTGGCACTTATCTACTGTTTGCACTTTTATTTACTAAGTTAGATATATTCACATTCATAGTATTACATAAATCCATAATTTTCTGATCTCGATCTTAAATTCTGCCAGACGTAGTATAACAGATCCCAGTGGAATGAAAATATATGTGAGTGGCCCTTATCAGACAATACAGTTCAGGCTCCTTTGGTCTGTGGCTTTTCCTTCCTTCTCAGTGCATGAATAGCTTAGCACACAGCATGTGGGTATGTTGTCTTCCTGTGCTATGCTTAAACTTTATGGTAGTGTATGATTATAATAGCATTATTCCATACCATTACACAATGTCACAGTAAACAGTTACACATAATTATATCCTCATGTAGATGCAAGCACTTCTAAATCATATTTGACTTATATTTGCAAACCCTTAAAAGTTGTTTTATTTGACATTTGTCTGTTATCTTCAAGACTGTCGCAACTTATGATATCTATAATGAGACAAGCCTTAAAATAGGTGTGTCTCATAAAGACGGTACACTCGTATTCACAAGGACTCTTTGTCTTACAGTAAAACATATGTGCACTGTGAATTATGGTAGTTGTGGTTATGGGAACAAGAGCTATTTTGGACCCATAACTGTCTCTTTGTCTCTTGTCTCCCTGTGTCTGTCTGTCTATCTGTCTTTCTGACTCTCTCTCTCTCTCTCTGTAAACCCCACCCTTTCTCCAGCATTTCTGTATAAAGCCACTAATAACAATTAGATCCCGATTCTTTGGGATAATGCAACATCTATTTTAAATTATTAAAGAATGCTTTTGTGCCAATATCTTTGTCTAATGTCAGCACATGTACAGTATATAACATTACAGTAAAATTTTCATGCATATGCGTATGCCTGTTGACTTTAAAAAGAAATCAGCATTTCATGTCAGTGACTAACTACATGCTGCCAAAAGTATCTATTAGTGGTGCAAAACTTCAGATCTTTTGCTGCAGTTTTGAGATTATCACAAGGCAGAATTGACCTTGATTCTTTGAAGTGTTTTGCTTTCTCTGGCCTTGTCTATTTTGAATCTGTTCACCATGAGAAAATCTTTTTTTCTACTTTATTTATCGAAACTTCCGTTCTAAGAAGGACAGAATAGAAACAATCTTTTACATTTCCAAGGATAAAGGAGGAGTTTGTGTTGTGGGCGACCAGCATGCCTCAGTTTCCCACACTTGGACCGTGTAGGATCTTAGTTTAACAGGTCTTCTGCAACTTTCATTAGTATCAACATTTAGAAAAGAAATCTTATGTCTAAATAACTATATACTACTGTATAATTCATCAGAAGTAGATTTTCTGGGTTAATAATTTTTACAGTTATGATGCAGGGATATTTTTCACTTATTTAATTGTGCACTTAAGGCAGAAACATGAATTTCCATGCAAGAAGAGTCACCTTGCCTGCCATCACACCACTCTGTCTGCAAAAGCGGGTAAGAAATGTCTTTCTCTGAAATGTTATTGCCTTTGTTCTCAGTGTTAGTGATACTGGCTGCTGCTGCTGATTCCAAATATAAGCAGATAGTTTCAGATGAAGCTGGATGAGATCATTTGAGCCCATTGTAGGGACTCACACAGAGATGTAACATGACATTTGAAAGATGCTTTTTAATCTGAAAAAGTAGCTGGTTGTAACTGAACTCTTACAACTGTGAACTATAATGAAACATAGCTGACTTTGAGGGGAAAAATTGTTACTTGAACTGCTCATTCATGGTTTAAGGATTTCTTTATTTTTCTAGCTTTTTTTTCTTGTGTTTTTTTTTGTTTTGCTTTGATTTCAGGATGTTGACTTGTATATTGCATTAACAATGAAATCAGTATTACTAACAGGTGATACAGGTGATCTGGAATGTAAACCATCTGGCATGCTGAAATATATGTCTATAATAAAGTGTAGACCTTCATGTCCACCATGTTTAAATGTATAGGTTTTGTGGGAGGAAATGACAAAACCTCAGAAGTGCAATGTTTAAGTTAAAAAAAAAAAAAAAAAAAAAAAGGTTTATTATAATAAATCATCCAAAGCAGTTGTGGCTAACTTTGGTATTTGGGATTGTTCTACTGTTATAACATGCTTCACCCCTCATTAGCATGTAACATGCACACTTTGCTCAGATTTTTGTCTGTACTGCAATTAGCAAAACAATGTGGAGAAAGACGTATACATAGATGGAATTAATCCGATTCTGTCATTTGCAGACTATGACTTGTTGTTTAATCAGCTTATGAAGGGCATGCACACGCAGAATGCTTTTGATGTCTTTAAACCAAAGGAGCATTTGCACAAATCATTAAATTGACTTACAGTCACAAACTACGCAGTCTACATGAATGAACACCAATGTTGATTTATGCAGATTTTTCATATGATTGTGGTTCTTATATGACTATTGAAAAAACTGATTATTTCCTGGAATCAAAGTAGAAACAAAGTTTTAACATGCATGTTTGCTGAATACTCCACATATGCAAATAGCATTTCAAGATGGTGCTTTGGGCTTTTAAGTGGTCCCGTCCTCTTCCGGTACTCAGAACACTGGTTATATTTGACTTATTTGATTTTGGAATCTGCCACCTTAACGCACCATTACTGCAGTAGTCAGTGCAACTACAGTATGAATGCATACAGAAGACCTGGTGGGGTCATAAGAAGAAATCGTCACTGTAAACGAACTCTCAACTTATCTAATGTGGCTGCTGTGAGGAAGTTGGTGGAAGTTTCTCAGTGGTTCTCAGATAGACAAAGCCAGCAGCCACCACACTACCACTCACTGATAGAGCTGCAGCTGTGGGAGTGTAGTTCAAGGTAAAACCTGAGATGTCTAATTGGCAAAATGGCTCACACAGTCCTGTCCTTGAGATAAGAAGGACTTATAGTGGAGTTTATGGTGCACCAAGCTATATTTAGTGCTGCATACTCAATGTCTGGATTTACTCTGCCTTGTCCTGCCTGTTTTTGCAGTTCATTGATTCAGGGTCTTTGAAACACAGCACAGTATGTTCTGTCTCCCTATCCCCATACTTTCCGCCCTCACCTTGGAGTGTGATAAAACTTTAGAATTCAGTAGTCAGTTTGGGGCCAGAGTGGCTTACAGTTACATATCACAATATACGGTACAGTACTGGATATCCTTCCTGCACTGGCTTCCATCACGGGTGACTACATTCACAGCATTAAAGTGATTTCCAGCCAAAGCAGCATGCATCACACCACCAAGCAATCTTAGTAAATAATGTGGCCAAAAACTTTTAATCTGGCTTTGAGATGAGGGATGATAACGCAGCTATTGGCACTTGTGAAGGAGTTGCCTGCTTTTATACTTGGTCCTACTGATCTATGTAACAGCTTTATAGTGAGGATTAGTTGCTATCATGAGAATCTGCTACATTTTGTAAAATAGATTAAGAAATTGTAGATGCATTTTGAGGAAAATTATTTTTCCTGATAATTCCCCAGTAACTTTGCATTTCACACAGACACACACAAATTCTCTCTCTCTCTCTCTCTCTCTCTCTCTCTCTCTCTCTCTCTCTCACAGACACACATGACATTTGGAGTGAAGCAACTCTTTGGCCCTTAAATTGAATAGTAATATGATATACATGATTTCATAAGATACATCCTGTTAAGTGTGATGCAAAACAAGTGTATTTGATTGACATAATGCGGGAGGACTTGTATTTATTTATTTATTTATTTATTTTTGAAAGCACACCTACGTTTGGATCAGGGCTACCTGCTGGTGAATGCAGCTCTTTGTGTTCACTGATAAATGCATGTTTCCTGGCCTGGTCATTCATTAGAAAGTCTTTATAAATTATTAACAGTGCATGTTGTCAACTTGGAGGCATATTTGCAATACCTGAACCTCATCTGTTAGGTCTTATGTATGGTATGTTGAATGAGGAAGATTTAGACAACATCTTTCTCAAGTATGTTAAATTCAGGCTTGATTCATAACATCGACACTAACATGATTTATTGCATAAAAATAGAATATGTAGTTATCTATCTGTCCCTTTCATTAAAGTAGTCATAAAATATTTGTACAGGCTTTGGTCTGGGTTTTGATTGATTATTTTCATGCTTCAAATTAAAGTTCACCTTCAATGGGCATTTATTGATCATGTGTATCTTCTACACACCCATATTAAACCTTGCATCACACTTTTACTTGCATTTTGCTGAGTAATGTAAACGTATCTGCAACACGAATGCACCAAAAAGGCTTCCTCACCCTCTAACAAACCCTACCCTGTTCCTGGTGAAAGATACCTGAAAGATTTGATTGATCAATTTTAGGAAGATGGCTTGTTATAGCAAGTAAAACCTACAGTAGATACATTTAGCAAAGCGCTGCAGTGAATAACTATTTTCTTTATCTTGGATTGTTTATTTTAACATAACAGGATTTTGCAGTGTCATGTGAAGTATTTGCATTTTTAGAGCAACAGGTTTCTTAATCTTGCATACAAATTTGACAAAATTATTACAAAAACTGTTTCAGATGATGCACATGCAAAATTATATCAAGGACACCGGCTGCAGCTGGAATTGGCATAACAGAGGCCATTGTCTTTGTTTTGTCTCTACAAATTGCAAAAGATCTTTGCTTGTAATTCTCCATATGGACTGATTAAAAACTAAATGGTTTACTTCAGTATGAGGTGATGTCATAGCTGAAGGCTCCTATTGGCTGATGGCTCCTTGAGGGCTCAAACCTCAGCCCTGTTGGAGTGCTCTGACCTGCTTTATTCCTCAAAAGAAGTCAGCCTTATCCTGTTCAGCTTTAAACTACCAACAGAGCTCACTGAAAGAAAAGAGAGACGGCTGTTTGGTCTTTACTGTGCATCCCACCCTGCCCCCCAACCTCCACCCACCCACCCACCTCTGTCAGCCTTAGACAGAGTTGACCCAACTAGCATTGCATTTAACCAGCACCTTTGTAATTGCACTCTGGGCTCTTGCAGGGCATTATGCTGGGAGCTCTGCTTGCCATGGGTGTGTGAATGTGAATAGAGAGGGGGATTGAAGCCTTCTCTCTCTCTCTCTCTCTNTCTCTTTCTTTCTCTCTCTCCCCCGTCCACTCTGGGAGTGGAGCAGAGCGATCATTGGTCTTGAGCCCCAGTGACACAGATACCTCCTTTACTACAGCACACACACGCACACACACAGAGACAGAGACAGAGAGAGAGAGATAGGCTTGTTGCTTCCTAGCTGACACACTGTGCTGTCGGATGCATGTTTTTATGTTTTGCAATGCTGTGTACTCAGCCCTGTACTGGCTACGAAGCTTACCCAAACTCAGAACTCCACTTGGCAGCAAATCGGGGGGTAAGTCATACTTCAGATGGATTAATTAGTCCAATGTTTGGTGCCTCATTGTGGTATTGCAAGATTATTGTGACATTATTTTCTCACTAGCTCAAGTCTTTATAACCTGGAACATGGTTTGCAGATTTCACAATAGCTGAAGTGTTTCACTGCTGTCTCCTGCTGCTAAAGCTGCATAACTTTGTGGATCAATCGTATTCATCTGTATGATACTTTGCCAAACTTTTAATAATGTTCATTTCTTTTTATGTATTAAAAAGAAAGCAAGCCAATCTCGCTTTATTGTAAAAATAGCTATTTCTGTGTTTTTGTTGCAGGTAATTAAAGTTTATAATGAAGATAACACCAGCAGAGCAGTAGAGGTTCCTAGTGACATCACTGCTCGGGATGTATGCCAGCTGTTTGTCTTGAAGAACCACTGTGTTGATGACCACAGCTGGACACTTTTTGAACACCTGTCCCATTTAGGCATAGGTAAGATTTAGTGTTCTGCAGCATTAACTTTTTTACTTTGCACACTAAAGTCTGTGATGTTGCATAGAGAAGAGTGTAAATCAACAATGGTAAACCATAATAAAACCTCAAAGCATTAAATGTCCAGCTGCAAATTAGTATATCTGAGGATTAAACCTATAAGATTCCATGTACATTTTGATTAATTACTCATTAATGTACAGTTGATATTATTGATGCTTTGTTGTCTTATTCAGTTTTCTCCATGATTCTAGCAAACTTAAATTTTTTTCTAACTATAAAGTCTCACTTTTGGCTTTCTGGCATCAGGGCAGAATTTCTTATGACGTCTCTGTGAGCCTAAGATAAGGTACTATGATACTTGAGTTTGATGGTTTTAGGTCAAATACCTTCTTAAATTGTAATATATTCACATACTTGTATTCATCATGTGATGCTAATGTCACCAGTCCCAAACAGTTGATGTCAACCCTCGAGGCCCGGGATTGAGAACCATTTGGAGGGACCAGTATAGCTGAAACAGGGCAATGTCCTCTGTGTGATTTATTGAATTCTAATTATTTTCACAATTGCATCATCAAAATATGAGGAGAGCTGATTTTAAAGACAGAGGGAATTATCAATCTTCCTTGTACATTATACTTTTACTTTGTCATTAGCAAAATAGCAGTTTACTAGAGTATTGTTGAATGCAGATAGATTATTGTGACAAGGCAGCTGATGCTGCAGCTCTCAACTTCTAAGCTTTCTTACCTGCTGCTCTTCATTTGATCCTATTAAGTTTAAAGCTCCTTCAGCTATCAAACTGACAGTAAGTTAAAGCAAGATATCACAGTCTTAAAGTGAGGTGCGTTACATTTTTAATACAGAAACAGGTTTGTGGACAGTCACATATTCTTCTGCTGAAACTGAGAGCATTAAATGTTTATGTAACCTATGCCATTCTGTTAATGCAAGTCAGAGATATTGTTTGTGTTTGCAGTTCTATATGAGTTATATAACTTCCAATTGAAACAGCAGTGCAAATTATTATTATTATTATTGCATCATATTTTGCATGTGTATTAGTATTTACACTGTGTAGTTTTTGTGTACTGCTTTGATTTTCATCTATGATTGCTCTGATTTGCTGAACAGGATATAAATAATTTTTCAGATTACATTTGGGTGATATTGCTGTATAACTTACAGTTACTGCAACGTTACAGTGGGGCAGTGAGACATTTTATCAGATCATTGGCTTTCTGCTCGATTAAATTGATGGTGAATTGATATATAAAGAATGTGAAAGTATAGAAGGAAATGTTAAAGTCCTTTTATTAGCATTTCATTCATGGCTTGTGATTTTAATGACTGCTTTGCCCTGATGTTTCAATCATGCTCATGCTGTTGTTAGTATAAACTAGGAATTAATCAATTTAGGTTAACACACAACCTTCCCTCTGATGCTTAGGTTATACTTTAGATGACGTTAATAATCAAACTTCATGCCCTGAAGTTAACTACCACTCACCCTTTGTTAGGAAATCTTCTACAGACAGCACTGCATTTGTGACTTTAATATTTAATCGAATTTCTTTAGCCATGCTTTGGCAGCATAGCCCAGTCCATTACAATTTTAATCATATGATAGTGTATGCCCCTGTTTGGTTTCAGTCATTTGTTGAACAGAGAGACAGACAACTTTATTTGTATAGCACATTTCATATACAAGGGAGATTCAATGTGTTTCACATAAAACATGTTAGAAAACACTTTCAGATACATTAGAAATATAAATACGATTTAAAAAGAATGCATAGAAAGACATTTAAAGAATATGTAATAACAATATATGTATTTTCTTTGGCTGGATCACCTGGATCCACTTGGTTCTACTTAAAAATGTATGTGTATGTATATTTCCATACTGCAGTACAAAGTAATGGTATTGTAAATCATTAATTTTCTTTCCTCCTATTCCTACTAGAAAGAACCATTGAAGACCATGAGTCTGTTATGGAGGTGCTATCAGGTTGGGGGTTGGACACAGACAGCCGGCTGTATTTTAGGAAGAACTATGCTAAATATGAGTTCTTCAAGAAACCCCTGGTGAGTCCATGCTAAAATGATTAAAATGTGGTGATTTTTTTTAACTGATGAAGGTCTAATTGATTTTTGCTTGACAGGACTTTTTTCCGGATCACATGGTCTCAATATCCAGTGAAACCAACGGGTTGATAAATCACTCTGAACTCATACAGGTATCAGGTTCTTTCTGTTTACAGTGCACTCTGTCGTTCTTACCTTTGTTTTGCTGTGATAATCTACTGTACACATCCATGAACAAACATTTGTGGACAAACATTTTTCTGCCCAACACAGACCTTTCTAAACTCCAGCACATGTCCAGAGATTCATGGACACCTCCATGCCAAAGAGCAAGGCAAGAAGTCCTGGAAGAAGTTCTATTTTGTCTTGCGGAGATCAGGGCTTTATTTCTCCAACAAGGGAACATCTAAGGTTAGTAAAGACAATTGACTTCTTGAATTAACATAATCCACAGTTCACTGGGTAAATACCCAAGATAAAAAAAAAAATGCATGATCAAATTTGGAAGATTAAAATTCTTCTCTCAAAAACCATGGTTATAATAATACTGTATATCCTAGACTTGTGTTTTTAGAGTAAGTAGGGTAATCAGTTCATCCTCTGTAAATATCAGTCATGTTATGAGAAGGGAGTGGAACAGGTTGAGCTTGATTTTCCTTAGGTCAGCATGCCAGCCAAGCAGAAACAGTGCTCTGTATGCTGCTGACAGGTGAAGCTGAAACCTGGGCATCAGCCATGCCAAGGCAACCACCTCTCAACTGCTTTCATTCCCCAAAACAGAAAGGCTTTTGTTTCAGTGCACAGCAAGACTTTGGTGTGGAGCCAAGTTTTACTCTTTCTGCTTTACTATTCATCTGTGGCGCTGGTCAGACACTAACTGCGGAGCCATTACTTTAAATAAGGAAGTGGGAACATTGTGTCACATGACAGCTGAACAATGGTCGGCTTTGTGCTGTTTTTCTGTGGAAATTTATCTTCTGCGAGTGACTGTTGATATTTTCAATAGGGCTCCCATCAGCGTGTCATATAATATTATCCTTATCTCTTTTATTGCATTTATACATCACCCACACCTGCAATGTGTGACTGATATAACTGTCATTTAAAGTAAATGTGCACACTTTGAGTGTGCAAGCATCTGACAGATTAGCTTGAAAACATGGTTTGATTCAAACATGGATGGTGTTTATCAGCTGCTTTTTTAGGGTTTTGTTTTTTTAGTACATGCATTTCTTTTATTTCTAATAGAAAATTAATTTTTTTCTAAATTATCCCGTTTTTGTGTCCTGCACATTGTTAAGTAAGCTGTAAAGAAACATCTTCCACACCAATCTTCTATTTCAACAGTAAGCATGACAGGTAAACTCAAATATTGACTCATACTTACACTTATACCTCACACTTGACAGACAATCTTACATGCATTTTCATCCCTCTTAGAGCTGGAATTGGAGAAGCAGCCATATCTGTACACAGGCATACTTGTCACCTCTGCCAAGGAGGTTATGTCTTAACCTGTGTGTGAACCAATTTTGAGGAAACTTGGGAAAGAACCCCTTTAAATTTTGGCATGAATCTGGATCCATGGCCAGATCCAGGAATTTTAAAAAAAAGATCCTTTAACATTGCAAGATAGGGTGGTTTTTTGATATTTTAGTCAATTTCTTCAAACATAATGCACCAATCTCAATGAAAAGTAATAAATGAAATCATGAATCAGTAGGTGTAATTTGGTCTGGATCTGGGTAAAAATCTGGATGTGGTGGCTAAATTGTCTAATTGGACAGGGTAAATTAATGGAATTGCTGCACAGTAACAAATAGAGCAGAAGCATGCAACAACCACTAATGATGCCGATTCAGTACAATACAAGTGTTTTGACATATCTTTAATAGTTATGCAGACAGAGTAGGAAAAACTATTATGTTTATTATAGTCATTTTTTTCTCACATTTTGTCATATTTTGTCTAGGCTTGTTTGGTCTTGGTGTAGATATGCACGCTAATGACTTGCAGTTCACTTACAGGAACCAAGACATCTCCATCTTATCGCCGACTTCAGTGACAGTGATGTCTATACCCTACTGTCAGCCAAAAAAATACATGGAGCACCTACAGATTACATCTTCTGTGTTAAGGTACGGTTGTTTTTTAAACTATCATAAAGCTGCAATAAAGCTGAGTTTAAAAATCCATACTTAATCGGTTTGTTTAATATTTACATACAGCATCGATTCCCAGAATGCTGAGTTACCATTGTCTCCTTACAACCTTTTTCTCCAGTCAGCAAAGTGTAGTTCAGCCCGGGACTTGAAGCTACTTTGTGCGGATGATGAGCAGACCAGGACCTGTTGGGTCACAGCCATCCGCTTGTTAAAGGTTGGCTTCTTAATCTTAATCTTAATCTTAACACTAACGCTGGATGATGGGATACTGAGTCAATGCTAGAATCATTTTTGCTATGATTTATTCGAACTAATGAGGTCAAATGAATCTATTGAGTGATTATGGATTCTACTGCAATAGATACAGTTTAAGGCATTAGTCATTCTCAGACCATCTGTAAAAGTAGAATATAGTTTTGTAATGCAGACTGTAATTTATGGGCATCGTTTTCTTAATTTCTCTGTCATCAATGCAGGTACAAAGAAAGCAGTTTTAAGTTACAACATAATAATAATTTGGGATTTGAACTTAAATCATGTTGTGCTGTGTTTCAGTATGGGATGCAACTGTTCCAAAATTTCATTCATCCGCACCAGAGACAAAAAACTTCACCAATGGTAGGCTGAAGCTGTTAGTAATTTTCTGTCTTGTAACTCGGTGAAATTGTGTTTTAAAGAGATTTTTGTTTTGACAATATGTTTGAACTGACATATGCTTAGACAGAATATAATAGCAAAGGACAGATGATGCACACATGATGTGTTGGTGCCCGTTTCACATCCCAGAATATACGCAGACTGCATTGGGAGTATTTTACACCAGTTAACACAAGCTATTTATGGGTTTCAGACATGTTCATGAACCCTCTTGCTTTCTAAAAATACACAATCAGCTGCTCTCAGATTTACCAACTCATCACCTCTTCTCTGCTGCCAGAGGGACACATGTGACCAACAGCCCTTCCAAGCTGATTAAGGCAAAAGATAAAGGAGTACACAAATCCCCAAACTCAGGGTCAGACTGCTAAATCTTTCATGATCTACTGTGTGCATACTGCTTCAAGAATCATAGTGAAAAGTAAATGAAAGCCAAATTCAGTCACAGTGTTGTGCAAATGAGATATCTTTACATTTATCTGAATGGGAGTAGAAAGGTCGAGAGGGACTGGCATGTCCGTCTCCTCAAAGTAAACTTTGCTCACTTTGTTTAAACCACTCATTTAAAAAGCTCTGTAGGCGGTAAAGGAAGAAATGTAACAATTAAAGCTTCCTTAATCCTGACCAGAAACATTTTCTTGAGTTGTTGCAGAGTTATTAGGAGACACTTACTACATAGCAGCTTAAAGGGCTAAAATGTGCCCATGTGTCATTCTTTTCAAAGCTACTCTAATCCTTTTATAATGGACACAATGTTCACAATCATCTAGAAATGACGATGAGGGAGTCACTTTACTCAGACACTAGATGGCAATACAATACCACAGCACCCCAAAAGTCACGTTACTCCCTTTTCACACTTTACCAAGAATATTAGAGGCAAAGAGAAAAGCAAGTGGCTAATTTATACTGTACGACAACAGGATTCTCCATACTGTTAGCTCTTACAGTTTTGATAATCATAAATGCGATGAATAAGAAATTAAACACAAACTGAGAAATAATTTAAACAATTATAACAGTTCGACTCATATAGTCAGTTCAAAATAACATTTCAATTTATGGTGAATGCATCATTTCAGAGAAGCATCTCGGAGAACTCTCTGGTGGCCATGGACTTTTCTGGCCAAAGGAGCCGTGTGATTGAGAACCCGTCTGAGGTGCTGTCTGTGGCTGTACAGGAGGGACTGTCATGGAGGGTAAGTCATAAAAGTTCTAAAATTTTCTTTACCTGAGAAACAACAATGTGAGAAAACCCTCAGTGCTGTAAACAAGAAAGGAAATGGGTGTGAGAGACTGATAAACCTTCCCAGCAAACAATTTTTGGGTGATTTGAAGGTGAAAAGACTAAAACCAAGTTATCAACAAAGTTTTTTTTAGACACATAGCCACTATGTACATTAATATCAGGTAAAAAAAAAAAAAAAANAAAAAAAAAAAAAAAAGTTCATACATAGGTTAACATCACTAAATAAAGCTCATAGGGTGACAGCTGAACACCTTGTAACTTAATACCTTAGAATAATCATTTACATACAACACTTTTAATAGAATTATAGAGTAACCACTTCAAGAAAAATTTTGACAATAGTTATTTCTCCTTTAGAGGAAAAGCTGCCACCGCTTGAGCTCCCATGGGAGCCCCTCCACATCACAGAGCTCAATTCCAAACATAGGTTTGTGAGACCCTCCTCCATATTCTGGTTTGTTATACGTTCACAACAGAAAGATTTGTAAATTTGTAAGATATAGTGTCTCTGTCTGCTCCAGCTCTCCATTTGGCTCAGCCCTGGTTCCACAGTAAAATGTCTCGGGATGAAGCTCAAAGGCTAATCACTCAACAGGGTCTTGTTGATGGGTAAGCAGTGATATTATACTCACTTTTCTAGGTTTACATTGTATCAAGACATTTGGACCAATGGACTCGTAGCACAGAACTTCCATTCATTTTTAATGATAGACAATTATGGCCATACTCAGTGTTAGCAGATAAAAATCTCATGTCCCTTTTACATAGAATCCATGTCAGTCACATCTGAATTCCATTTAGTTCATTTAGATCCTTGTAACATCAAATAGGATTGATCCATTCAGTCTTTTCTTTCTGTTAAGGCCAGCATATTATTAGAACATGACAAATTTTGTGTAGATGTGCTTGGCCTTAACAGCAATATGCTAAGAAACTACTTTTTAAAATTTTATCTGGATCTGGTCCAAATTGCATCTATTGACATTCTATTATGGGATAAATATGCCTGATTTTCCTGATTGAGGTCAGTATGTTGCTTTTGTAGAAAGTAACAAAAATTGTGAAAAAAAAAAAAAGCCCTATCTTGCAGTGTTGAGAAATCATTCTAAAAATTCCTGGATCCACCTCTGGATCGATCATCAAACTTAATGGGTTCTTTGACCAAGTTGGATCAAAATCAGTTCCTACTTTTTTGAGTAATCCTGCTATAAAAACAAAACAAGGGAGCTACCATATCTGTGTAGTTGTGGACTATAAGAAACAGTTTGCCATTATCATACTTAAAGTAAATGCTGCATAATGTCTTAATGTTATTGCATAATGTTATTGTTGCAGGTTTTGCATAATGCAAAATGTCTTTTTAAATATGTTTCAGGTACATGTATTACTTATTATTTTAAGAAATATGATCTGATGGCTTGAGCCTGCAGTGAAGAGCTTTCCTTTTGTTTTCAGAGTATTTCTTCTGAGGGACAGTCAAAGCAACCCCAAGACGTTTGTACTGTCCCTGTGCCACATGCAGAGAATCAAACACTTTCAGATCTTACCTGTGAGTTCAATCCACGGTTTCGATTTACATCTGAAATGCCACATGAGCATGTCCCAGAAAGTACCTTGTTGTGTGTATGTATTCACCTGCATCTGTGTACCGCACTGTAGGTGGACGATGCAGGGGAGTTGTACTACAGCTTGGACGATGGCCACACACGGTTCACTGACTTGATTCAGCTGGTGGAGTTTTACCAGCTAAACCGTGGGGTGCTGCCCTGCAAGCTCAAACACCACTGTGCCCGGATCACCCTGTGAAAGACCCAGGAGAGGCACTTTGGGTCTCCCAAAGACCCACATGCAATTTCACTCCAGAGCCTGTCTGGACAAACACTCTGTGTTCTCTTGCCTTGACGAAGGACAAAATGACCATCTGAAACCACAACTATCATCCACTAGAGCCCACTTCCAAGAAAAAAAAATGGGAAAGAAGAGAAATTGAAATTGACTAACCTCAGGAGTTGTGCCTTTTTCTGTGTGTGTTGCAGGTTTGTCTGGTAATCATTATTCACTGGCCCTGTTAATGGCAGTAGGTGTGGCGGCATATCCTAAATATACAAACTCTTGTGGTGTAATGTCCAAACTTGTTGCTGTACATATGAATTGAAGAGCTGAACGTGCACTGCAAACAACTTGTGTGTTTCTTTACAACATGCCTGCTGTGTTATGTAAAGCCTTTTATGGATCTCGCTGAGAGTCATAATACACATTTGAGCAAAACTAAGCTGTGTTTTTAAATTGTCATTGCATTTCTAAGTATTCAGGTATTTTTCAAATGTATATTAAAATGATTGTTTTTGTTTTCTATTTGAGAGGAGGATTATCTGAGGATTACCATTGCGTATATCCTCCAAGCTGAATTCAGACTTGCACTGTACGTTCATTTGAAATGTACTGTTATGTATTACATTTACTAGTTGTGATCTTGTTTAAGAACGAGGATGGTAAAATATACAGTATGTGACTAATTTCAGATTGGAGCAATTAAGATGGAAATCAGAGGTAGGACTGATTTTGATCATATCTGAAATCATTGTACATTGTAATTTCTGTTTTATATTTTCCAAAGGTTCAGGTCTACAATGTGCAACACACACCAGTTGGTTTTAGTTTGATGTTATTATCATGTACAGTGTCATATTTTTTTTAAATTTGTTTTTGAAAAGCCAATGATGTATCAGCTTTTAGAAACAAGTTATTCAACAGTAACAGAGATTGGCATGATTGAAATGTCAGTTAGTGGGCTGTTTCATTTTTAGCTGAACAGTACGTTGAATAATCAAATGTCTTGGACTGCATAGTTTTATGTATAAAACATATCTGTAATGTATGATTTTTGTATGATTTATTATTACACTTTACAATAACCTACGATGTCTACACTCTACCCTGTGGGAGGGTTCAGTGATGCTTTCTGGGCAAAATCTGACAGAATTTAGGTTGTTTTCTCTTTGCCCCCAATCTAATCCTAAATAAGAAAAATATATTAAAAATATTAAATAAAACATATAAAAATGTGGCTTGTCTAATCCACCAAAAGCTACCATTATTACATCTTCTACCAGGACTTTGTGTTCCCAAGTTTCTGCTGGGCTGTTTATTAGCAGGATTACTCAAAAAGTTATGAATCAGTTTTGACAAAAACCTAGTGGAAGGGTGGGAGACAATCCAAGAAAGAACCCATTACATTTTGGTGCAGATCCAAATATTTTCAAATTATTTTTCAGCACTGGAAGATAGGGCTTTTTTTGTGTGTGCGTGCGTGCATGCGTGCATGCATTTCTTCAAAAATAATCCACACCACTCAGTGAAAAAATCAGTCAAATTAACCCTCAGCATAGACTATCAATACGTGCAATTTCGTCCAGATCTGGATAAATTGGCAATATTACTGTATCTTATGAGAATTAAAGCAGCAGCATCATTATTTAAGTAATTCCTTTCTCTATTATTAGAACAAGACAAATTTAGTCTAGATTTGTTCGGCCTTCAGTAGTCATTGCACATTATGATTACACATAAGGTTAAAATGAGATGTCTATCCATCCATCACCAGAGGCGAAGCAATGGGACAGGTGAAAGATTTAACAGCACAAACGTAGCACTAACGACTGTTTTCCTGGAGTTTTGCGTTAGTTGGCCAATTTCACTTAAGTGACAAACGGAAACAAGAAGAAGAGGAAAAGAGGAAGCAGGACAGAAATGATAATTATAGCAAACAAATGAAGAATGTAGTCCAGCCCATTGTAGCTAGCTAGTTCACTCAGCTATATTTTTGGCACACAACATGAATTGTTTGACAAATGGTTTGGAGTAACATTTCCCTGTATTAGCTGAGTTAGTTCACATTGTTAACTGAATTACTTAGGGGAGCATATGTTCCCAGGGTCGTATGTTATTCAGTTCAGTATTCTGTTAACACACATTAAGCGTGCGTTAACCCTAACACTAACCCATTATGTGCTCTATTGTGCTATATTGAGCTGGGGAACACAGGGAGTCATTCCTATGTTCCCCAGCTCTATGGACCAAGAAACATAGGACTGACCCTTTACTTAGTTGGGTAGCTAGGCTAGCTATCTGAGTAAGCTAACAGTGTGAATGTCGTTGCAGAGGACTTGCTTTACCAGTTAATTGAATTTGTTTTAGGGAGCTACAAGGACAGTGGTTGTTTGAGCTGCTATTGTCTAAATCTATGTGCAATATTTCCTCCCTAATGTTATTTATTTACTTTGCTGTGAGTTCAGGTCATCCTAATGGTATTAATAGTGATGCAACACCTTTTATATTCTCTCTTTGTGTTTGTTTATACATGTTTTTTTTTTTCTTTTTTTCAAGCAGTTCCATTAACACTGCCAACAGCTCAGTGTCCACAAACATCATCATCTGCACATGATGATGATGAACATCACACAGCACAACAGAAGACCCTCCATCATATCACTAACTTCAGGGTAACATAATGTTAGTAATGTCATCTGGGGGGTGAAAAGCAATAGTCAAAAAGCTTCAATCATTTTTTAGCCTGGGGCTCCCACAGACACTAGATTTGCCTCTGTCCATCATATTTGAAAGTAGGGTGCACAGGGTGCTCTGGTCAGAGAAAAATATTCTTTAATGTACAGCATACTGCCATGCAGAGTGATTGATAATGTATCGATTTTCTAAGAGTTCAGCAGATAATTGGATTTAATCACAATATAGAGAACCAAACTAATAGCTAGGACACACAAACTTAAAACTGTCATCTGTGATATAATGATGATCAGTGAGCAATAACAGTAAAGTACAGTATAACATTGTATACTTACATCACTTAAACTGAAAACTGTGTTGTTCTGACCACTAGATGGCAGTAAAAGCATTTTGCTTTTCTACAGTTTTCTGTTTGAAATCATATTGGAGAGAGTGCAATTTAAATTACATAATAGGCATATCAAATGTATCATAGATACAATTGTTACTTTTCTTGTATAGCTTCACAAAAGCATAGTTATTGAAAAGTTATCCAACCGTGAAGGCAGACTATCAGTGACATTTCATGTGCTAAGATTTATCTGAGAACTCAAAAAAGAAACAAGTATGGATATGTACATGGGAATAAGTAAGTGTTTTTCACTGGCACCAGCAACAATCCCTGTATTACTGTAAATCTATATTATAGGTGCAAGTAATGAATCTGATCATGTTTATTTTTATCTACAATTGACTTCCAGGGCTGTCCAATATTTTAGCAGAATGTGTTCTTATTGATTATGAATAACTGATGAAATACTGTGGCACCCCAAACATCTGGAAATATTGTTGTGTTAAAGAATTTTCTCTGTTGTGAAACAAACACATTGCCTCATACTTCCTTTACTCTACTTCAGTAGCACACTTTGAAACAGTGCTCACATCCAGGGGAGATGTGCACACACAGAGCAGTCTTAAATGCACCCCTGCTTCCGAGGTCTTGTGCTAAATGTTGTTTTGGATGTATTCCTGCCATTGATCGGAGTCTGGCTGCAGGGAAAGAGATGGCAGCTGGGAGAGACTGCGCTTCCTTTAATGAATTCATCCAGCTCTATTCAGCTTAAACGGCCTGTGGATACAGCAGTGAAGAAAGGCTCTCTCTGCTCTGTCTTGGCCCTCATGGACACCCAGCACCATTCCTCACACTTCACACAAAACATTGGATTTAGTCCTGCCTGCACTCTCACTCTTATTTGTACTCGGTTTAGTAGGTTTTGTACTCGAGGGTTGTCAACTCAACTTCACTCTGTTCTTAAATGTCCCTCTTGTATTTCCCCAGCCTGTATTCAATTATCTACCGCTGCTGTCTTCAGCCATTACTGAATATCTGCAATGAAGTGAAGACCTTGCTGTTTGCTCTCCCCTTGATCCACTAAAGGGCATCATCTAGGCTTGGGTATGAGTCTGGGCAGACTGTATGAGTAAATACTCTGTTTAGGGGATGTACTAGTGTAGCTTTGAAGATTCAACTGTTCTTGCAAAGGGCTCTTCCAGCAGGAAAACTAAAGCTGGAAGCAAATCTACCATCTCTTTACTGCAGCTACAGTGGCCACAGTGGGCCAGAGCAAACATAATTATTGGCTGATTCAACAAAATGACTAAATGTGTGGAAGATATTACTCTGTTTTTCATATTTCATAGAGAACAATCATAAATAGTGCAGATAAAAGTGAAAAATGTTAAATAATGAATAACTGATTTGATTTATATCGTGTGGACAGTTTTACTTTAGTCTTAAAGGAAAATGTCAGTCAAACACACTATGATTGAAAACATGACATATGCTTTATTATATTAGTATATATATTATACTATATATGTTCATGTATATATGCTTTAATTTTATGTTAAGTATTTAGATCAGAAGCTACAAGCAGGGGAGGTCAGGCACACTGAAAGTGCATAACTACACTATCTAAAGTGTAAACCAGAAGGTCACTCATTAGAGCTCATACCTCCACCAAGGCTGGTGGAGGTATGAGCTAGTCTGGTCTAAATAAAACAAACAATAAAAATAAACATGTTATATATTTTTTATAGATCGATGCCCATAGCCATTAAGATAAGCCAAAAATCATTTGCATGCCTGAATCAGCATCATCTCAGCTATTTGTTACTTGACAGCAATTCATTAATGTGCCCCCATACAAGCATATAACCCATCAGATCTGGATCCTTATCTGGATCCGGCAGCTACTGATAGTCTGTCATATGATAAATATTCCAGCTTTTTTCATTAAGATTGGTGGTTTTCATTAAAAAACTGACAAAAAATAAATAAATAAATAAAATAAAATAAAATAAAATAAAAAACTGAAAACTGCATATCTCTCAATGTTATAAGACTGGATTTTAAAAATTCCTGGATCTGCATCCAAAATTTTAGTTTCATTTAGAACGAAATGTGTTATTATTGGCATATACAGTATATAGTACACAGTAATTTTGCTGTGTTGAATTAACACTATAAGAGTTGAATGGGACCAAATAGACTCAGGCCTAGTGTTAAATTAACTCTTACAGTGTTAATTGAACACAGCAAAATTTACTCTACATAAGGGTTTATTTGTGGCATCAGGACATAATGTACATAAGTTACGTGGTACTCACCACTGAAAAAGTTTAAAATACAAACAACAAAAATACATTTAGAATAAAAGAGTAAACCTAATTCAGAGCTATAATAATTCAATCTTTAATAGCTTTTTGTGACATTGTACTCATTTTGCTGAGAACTTGGTGTGTATGAAGGACATTTTCTTGGTACACTGAGCATCTTTAGTCATGTATTGTGCCTTAGATAATTGCACAGACACTGCTTGCTCTTTAAGTTGCTGTTCTAACCTCTGATATATTCTTCTGGGCGTCTTGGAACCAACAAACAGTGAGTGCCAAGCATTGTTAATTACAAGGATAACACATGCACTCATCAAATAATGGATGTGGTTTGCAATTTCAAGTTTAATAATCAATTACTGGCAGTAATTCTCTGCGGAGTCACAGGAGAGTCATTAAATCTCAAAAGGCGAGACACACGTAATGTAGGTTTTTCTAAAGCCCTATTTTTAAATACATAAGGGAACAAGGTCTGCTTTAATCCTATACATTTTGTTGGCTTATTGCAATGTAAAGTAGCTCAATTAGACCTTGACAGTACAGCCTATAAAATAACTGTTTGAGACAGTGAGCAATGAATGAACCTATTAATGCTTATTTCTGCAGGAACTGAGCCAGCAAGGACAAAAGCTGAAAGATGCTCAGTTAAGATTAGCTCATTTTTGTTGATGAGTTACAGCTTTCATTTGGTTGAAACACCAAACCCTGTATGAATGCACATTAAGGAAAATATCTGTCTTTTTTGGCCTTAGAAACTGGAGATATACAGTATCATATCTCAAATCAGCAAGTTCTTTTCCCCCCTACAGCAGGGATCCGGTTTTTGTATTTTCTGTCCACTTTCAAAGCTGAAACATTGCAGAGGGTCTTCTTGACCTTGAGAATTTAACATGTGAAGATGGGCTTTGCTCTGAGGGAGTCCTATAGAGGCCATGTCCTCTTCTAATCCCCAGCTGAAAGCCATACTTTTACTGCCTAGAGGAAATAGCAACGCCCCAGCCAGCCAAATGTTTACATGAAATCAAAAAATATCATCATACAGTACACAGTATTTTTCATTGGAAAAGACAGCAACCATGCAGCATAGTTTACATATTTATAAGGATTTTAAGTCAATCAGGACAGGTTCTTTCTGTGACAGTGTATATCCACGGTATGCAATAATACCATATATACCCCAACTACTGTGTGCATGTGTGTGAGACAGAGGGTGAGAGAGAGAGAGAGAGAGAGGAATGGCCCTGCACAGATGAACAAACAGTGAATCTGAAGTGCAGCACCCTGTGTGGCTGCCCACCAACTGAAGAACATTAAGGCAGTCCTCCATGTAAAACCTGTTCACTTCTCGCACAAACGCTCAAGTTTGGCAAACGGGCAGCATCTCAGCAGGGAGGAGCTCTCACTGGAAGGCAGACAGTGAGCTATGGACAGCAGAGAGACGCAAACCACAGCTTCTGGTGGTGATGGACTGATGTTTTAGGTGATCAAAAGGATGGATAAGAAAAGGAAAATGACAGGGGTGAAAGCAGGAGGGGGTATTGGGGAGGAAAACATCTTGGACTTTAAAGGCAGAGAGACATGAAAAAGCAAAGTAAAGCTGAGATGTTTGACAGTGCAGGCGTATACTCTGTATTATTGCACATACACGGTGTGAAAAAGCAGGCCCGAACTCTCAGATTTACTTTCCAGTGTTCATGATCATTCATACGATAACATGTAGTCCAGCAAAGAAGAGCAGAGATACTTCAAAACAGCATGATATATATCATGGGGCAATTTACTTCAAGGTTACAGAGCAGAACTTAGGATGATATATTGTCCTTGCATTTTTCTGTAAAATAGGTCAAAATGTTCACAGTGGCACACATGGATACACGTACGCATGTGCACAAGCGCGTTTACCCACGTATTGTATCAATTTACATTCCTGCCGACTTTTTTCTCTCATTTACATGGTGTGCGAGTGACTCCTGAACAGGGTAGGAAGTTTTGTGGAGGAAGTAGGAAATCGTCCATTTCTCAGAATGCAGTGGAATAGAAGTAGAGCAGCATATGTTGGGATTTGAATGGTCAATCGATGAATAACCCAGAGCGGTGTTTTTCTGGGCAGATTGGCAGGAATTGTGTAGTGATATATGAGTGTGTGTGTGTCTGTCTCTGTGTGTCTGTGTGTGTGTGTGAGAGAGAGAGAGAGAGAGAG